>CM055110.1:17863343-17965500 GCA_029204225.1 Diphasiastrum complanatum
TGTAGGGGTGGCCTCAGGTAGGAAGCATGGATAGGACTATTGATCAAACACGCAGCCGGAGTTAGGGTTCACAGACAACCCATGATATCCACAGGTAGCGAGCCAGAGGTCGAGAAGGGCTAGGCCCTAACAAGCAACCAGCAGATGGTTGGAGCAGGGTCTCTGTTAGAAATCCACAGGCATGAAGCGTGGATAGGTGGAATCAGCAGGTCAGGGTGTGGGCCAGCGAGGGCCGCAGTGATGAGGGCATCAGATCAGGTGGGTAGGGATCGCATCTGATGGCATGCTAGCAGATCGGAGGAGGGGAGCGGGCCACAGGAGGTCAGGTAAGTAGAAGAGTGGTCGCGGGCAGAGGTCCCCATACAGCAGGTTCAGGGAAGCCGAGACAAGAGAAGTCGCAGGAGCAGGGTCTCTAGGGAGGAATCGTGGGACAGGTAAGCAAATGGAAAAGAAGGCGTTGCCACAGCGGGGCAGCAAGAAGGAACCAGCCGAGATCACTGGCAGCAGGGAGAGCGGCTACAAGCAGGAAGGAGCGGATTGAGGGATACAGGTAAGGCAGATGTTCAAACCCGCAGACAGCAGATCGCTGGTCAGAGAAGAGCACAGGTAGAACTTGGATCAGGCCACAGTGTTGGCAAAGATCAGTCACTAATAATGGTCTTCCTAACCCTGGCTCTCAGCAAAGCATGGCCACCAATTATTGATACACAGGTCAAGATAATACACTTCTTATCATCAATGGTTGCCAAACAATTGGCTTATTAGACAACTCTAAGATGATAGATAAGCAGCTTAGAAACAGGCTACAGATCACCAGATTAGACTCAGTGAATGTGACAATCTCACCAATGACTGTCAAAACAGATTACAGATAGAGTTTGCCAATGGCTTTCAAAGCAGCCAGAGGAATGGCTCACTATCTATAAATAGTTGGTTGATCAACGAAACACAAACAACGATTAACCAGGCTATAGAATGGTTCTTCTTTAGCAACCTACAGGCAGTGACCTCCAAAGAAATGAACACCGTTAAAACTCATAATCAGTTTTCAACTCCTTAAGATGTCTTCCCAAAAGCACACAGCAAATACTTTATGAATGCTTTCAAAGAAGTCTCTTCAATAAATTGTCAATGCTTGCAAACAATCATGATTCACAGAAATGACAATACTACTAACAAGTAGATAACAATAAAGGATCACTCTTTCTGGCTAAAATCTCTGCCAATGAGACAACAAAAGCTTCCAACTTTTTCACAAGCCTGCAAGCAAATGTCAGAGATAGGAAAGATATACAAGTACAATCCTCAAAATGTCAGGGCCTGCAACCACAGTATTAGAAGCAGCAAGAGATAACACCAAATCTGATCCAACACAAGAAATGATGATAACACAGTGCTAGAGATCAAAGCAATGAATCAATAGCAATGAAAAATAAGCAGTTTGCACCGAGATCAGCCTCTTCTCATTTCCTCTCCTTGTCTCTGTGGGATTGAGCACAAATTGGAAGTGGAAGAGATGGGAGGCACCAAGCAAAACATCTTCTACTCCTTCCCTTTCTCTTAAAGCTTCTCCACACAAGTTTTTTCTCTCTCTCTCCTCTCTCTCCTCTCTCCTCTCTCTCTCTCTCTCTCTCTCTCTCTCTTTGAGAAGATGACCATGAGAATGGTGTCCCACACCCCTCCTTTATCATATGTAAGGGCTCAATGGGCTGGAGGTGCACCCCTTCGAGAAATGGGACACCTCCTTATGACTCTAAAAATGTCTCTAAAAATAGGGGCACTGACCCAAATTTGTTTTTAACACCTAACTTGGCCTCAACTTGCAATTTCAAAGTCAAGTTGGGCCCTATTTACGGTTTCAGTTTTTATGGGCTCACGGCCAAGTTTTTACTAAAACTGTATTACGAAAATACTTGGCACCTCCTAGTCCCGACAAACCCGGAAACTAGGGGCGTAGGCCTCATACATGGAATTTTCATACAACGTAAATTAGCAAATGAACAATATTTTAATAGCAGTGCAACCGGCCATTATGGGCCATTTATGCGTCGTTTTTTAACAGTTCCGCGTCAGCGTAATAACACGCGACGACAATTTTCAATCAAAAATAACTTGAAAAAGAGGTCTTTTTCTCCGCAAACAGTGGCGACCTTCACGGGTAAAGAATGGTCCCCATTCTTCGAACTCAGCATCTCAGGTTACACAAAGACCAATAGACCAGCCAATAGCATCCTAGATTGACCCAAAAGCCATACAACAACATGTCTTCAAGATAAGCAGCAACAAATTATCCCCCTAGACCGGCCAATAGCATCCTAGGCCGACCCAAAAGGGTTCCAATCAGCATCAGATCTTCATGAAGAACAGCATCTCAGGTCATGTTGCATACAAGGCTTGATAATATTGTAGCACAATCAGTCACAATTAGCAGTCTAGTTCATTTTCAATCATCATCTAAAGTCACTATGTTGCTGTAAGAAGACAATAGAAGAAGTCAAGACACTCTGTCTACTTCCTCCTCTTAGGCTCTATATGTCAACAAAGGCTCTAAGCGACAGCAGCAGAAAAGCTCAAGAAGGCTACGACGAATTAGAAATAGACTCAAAGTCAAGCACAATCATCAGATCCAAAGTTGAAAAAGAAGATGTTTTGCAGGTATTGCAAGCGCAATAACCATGAGATCAAGGATTGCCAAATTCTCCAAGCGAAGAATGCAGCCAAGCAACCTGATCAACAAGTAAACACAGTTTCATCATCTCCCCAGGTCGAAGTGGACGAAGGCGCATTCATGGTCAAAGATCAAAGCGCATTTTTGGATGATTCATGATTTTTGGATTCTGGAGCTACACAACACGTGACCAATCAACGTGAGATCTTCAACTCCTACACGCCTTACAACACAAAGAAATTTGTTTATCTTGGTGACAATAGTACTCACACTATTGAAGGTGAAGGTACTGTAAGATTGTGGTTCCAGCATGATCAATTCAAATTACTATCAAAGGTCTTATATGTTCCTAAACTCTCTACAAATCTGTTATCAGTAAGTAGAATTACAGATTTAGGTGATAAGGTAGAATTTGAATCTGATTAATGCAAAATTATTGATCGGAGTAATGAGATCCTTGCACTCGGCAAGAGGCATGGTTACTTATATAGATTGGCACATTGTTATTCTGAGTCTAGTCAGGTCTTGAAAACTTCTGTTCTAGTCAATAAAGCATTATTATGGCATCATCGCTTAGGACACTTGAAAATTAGACTTATACTCACCTCCATTATCTGATCTTAGGACTTTGATCTTCTCACCTGTCTAATTTTCGACCAAGTTTTTGAAGTTTTTGAAGTTCTCAAAAGCATCTGATTTTTTCTTCAAAAAGTAGATCCATGTCTTACGTGACCTATCATCAATAAAGGTCATGAAATAGAAGGCTTCTCCTAAGGACATGGTCCTCATAGGCCCGCATAAATCTGTGTGGATTAAATCCAGGATGTTCTTTGCTCTTGCAACACCCCCTTTATTGAATTTCTCTCGATGTTGCTTCCCATATATACAAGATTCGCACATCGATTTCAAGTGATCTTCTATGGTAGGCAGTCCTGTTACCATCTCCAATTTTCTCATCAAACTGAGGCTTCCCAAGTTCAAGTGACCAAGCCTTTTGTGCCACAACTCAGTTTGCGAAGGAACGGATGATACAAGTCCATATTGCCCCTTGATTGTAGCATTCAACCTGTACAATTTTGTATTGGGCTCTCTTACTCCATCCGCAATGACTTTGAACTTTTGGTTCGCATCCTTCACAAAGCAACGATCATGGGCGAATTCTACTTTCAACTTTTGATCAGTAATGACTCCAACAGAAAGTAGATTTTTCTTCAAACCTAGTACGTAAAGTACCTCCCTGATCATCCTTCTTTTGCCATCAGACAGTTGGATTGAAACTGTGCCTATCCCCTTGATCATGCACACTTCACCATTTGTTTGTGAAACAGATGTTCCATTATCCAACGCCTTCAAACTACTGAACCAGTTCTTGTTACCTGTCATGTGTCTTGTGGCTCCTGAGTCAATATACCATGCTTGATCATCTTGATTAGATGACAATGCAGATATGAAGATGCTAGAGTCTTCAGTATCACCTTCATCGACAAGGTTACCTTCTTGTTTTGGTTTCCCCTTGCCTTGTTCCGCCAGGAATTTGCGACATTCACTCTTCCAATGGCCCTTTTTACCACAATGGAAGCACTTGTCTTTCTTCTTAGTTTTGCTGGAAGATCCCTCATCCTCCTGAGACTTGGCAAATTGCTGCTTAGTCTTCTTCTTGCCCTTGCCCTTGCCTTGTTTTTGGCGTGTCGCAAGTGTCTGATCATCATTTTGATGTCTAGCTTTCACCATTTCTCGTCGTTGCTCTTCCTGCATCAGGATTCCTGTGAGCTCGTCAAAGGTTGGCAATCTTTCTCTTGATGTTATTCCGCTCACAAAGATTTGATAGGGTTCTACAATGCCGCATAATGCATTATGCACCAGCTCCACATCACGTATGCGCTCTCCAATAGAATGCAGCTCATCTCTCATTGTCTTGATTCTGGTCATGTACGTCTGAATGTGCTCTCCTTGCTCCATGCGGGCACTATTCAACTTTGACTTCAGAAACATGATTCTTGACGAATTTGACGTCTCGAACTGCTCCTTTAGCACACCCCATGCCTGTCTGGGTGTAATAGCATCACAAATGTGGGTAATGATGTGATCCTTCACTGACAAGTTAATGAAGGTCAAAGCTTTCCTCATCTTTTTGTCGAACACTTTGATGTCTGTTTCATTTGGCGGCCTTCTCTCATCACCTGTGACAACTTCTCACACATCTTTCTCCATCAGTATGTTTTTCATTTTGAATTTCCACACTGCATAGTTGGAAATCCCGTCCAATTTGCTACTTTCACTCAAAATGGACTCTCCCATGTTTGCCATCGCAAAACTGCTTGAAACTTCTGCCTTTGGCTAAGAACAGTATGTCGAGGCAAACAGTGATGTCAGAAATTGAAAATAATGACCTACACTTTTTTTCTTACCAGGCCACTCGCCGCTTTTCCACCAATTTGAAAGCCAAATCGGCGTCACCTTTTGAAATGCACTCAGTCGTCAACTCCTAACAACGTGCCCAATGGAATGGTGAAACTACTTTTGGCGTACTCCGAACACTTTCTTCGCTGCCACCACTCTGTTTTGTTGTACTGTACTTGCAGGTACAGTCCGAGTGCCCTTCGTTTGGAGGTTATAGCCTTTTGTTTGGGTCAAAACGGGCAAAGGACCCAAAAATAGGGACTTTTCTAGCTTTTGAACTGTTTCTTCACTTTGAAAAAACTTCACTCTTCACTTGTGAAGGGACCCAACTCAACTTTCAGTATGAAAATTTTTAATGAAGTTGAAGGTCAGAATGCACTTCAATTCTTCAGGGCCTTGTTCAAAGCTCATCCAATGGCTGAACCAAATCTTGTGGTTCAAATTTCTCTCCTATCACAGATTCTGGACCGTTGATTCATTTGACACCTCATCTAAAGGTTCAAAGTACATCTGGGCATTGAACCAAACTCTTGCAGACGCTATGATCTTCGGTACACTGAGTTCTTCATCGCGTTGGGCGCGCGAACTGCCCGCTACTTCCCTGTCTACGGTCGCGCCTCCCTTCTCTGAAAACTATCAGATCAAGCTCTCCTGTGGATCGTTTTGAGCACGATCTGAGGCCTGGAGCAGGGTCGCCCTACTGAATCCATGACTGTAGAGTGTTCAGTCAGGAAATTCCGTGGAGAAGCGGTGATTGTAGCTCAACTTGACAAAGTGGCTTTTTCACCTTTTTACTGCAAATCTTCTAGGTTAACTGTCTGGAGACAAATCTCTGACATAAACCTCAGAATCTCTCCATGGCTGATTGATAGTGTGATTAGCTTCCTTCCTGTCCTTACGGCATCCAAAACGGTGCACAAACAGTGAAGAAATCACCAGTTATGTATAAAAACCATAACCCCAAGTCTGGTTTCAATTTTCAGCTGGCTTCAAAATTGTCAATGTTTCACCAAATTTTTCTCTGTCTGATGCTATGCACAGGCTAATAATCCCTCTGCTGAGCTTAGCAAGCCTCTATAAATTAGAAACCGTGCACCAGTGCTTCTCTTTCCGTCTTCAACCCGTGCTTCTCTTTCCGTCTTCAACGACGACACTGTACTGTGTACACTCCCTGTACTTCTCTGATACCAACTTAGAATTTGCTTTGCACAGGAACACAGATCATGCTACACAGTAACACAGACAGAAAATCACTCTCCTCAGCAAGCTCACATAGCAACTGTACTTCTCAAAATGAAATTACATATAGTTGTTCACTCAGGAAACCCATGCATGACCCAGGTTGCCGTTGGCGGGACGCGTGTCCCATTGACTTGCCTCGTGGCGAGGCCAACTGATCCTTATCCACTGATAGGACCCACAATACAGTAACACAGTGATTCTAACTTTAATTCTAACTAGAACATGATCAACTTGACGCTGAGGCGAATATGAATTAGACACATGCAAGATGTGGGTCTGCTTCCGGACAACATGAAAGCCGCACTCATGTGCAATAGATGCCAGAATGTTACGAATGGAATTCTGAGTTGTGATCTGATCTTGCCAGAAGGGCAATGCATGAGATGAGTGGCAAGGGAATCCAGAGGGTGACCACAGGAACACTTCATTAAACCCGCCAACATTGGATGAGGGAGACCCAATCTAACTCGAAGAGCGATGACAAACAGCTCTGAAGATAGGTGCAAGAGTGGAACAAGCAACAACCCAAGCACCAACACCTGGGCCTGCACAAGATAGAAGGAGAGCCCGAGTCTCATCAGAAGGTGAATCATTGAGAAGCTGAGGGAAAGCATGTGAGTGGAACCGCTCCAAAAGAAACTTTTGAAAATGAACACACTGATGGTTGAGCAAAGTCTCAAAGGGAAGCAAAGAAGCTCGCATAGGTGGAGGGATGAGTTCCTTGGCTCTTTTAACTTGCTTCTAGACTTACTTTCTAGAGTTGCTTTTGTTATTGTATCTTAGTATTGCTTGTCTGGAATGTTTTTTGTAAGGTGGTGTATTCATTTGAGGGCGTTCTAGCAAGGGAGGCCCTCATGATCCTGAGGGCACCCAAGGAAAACGAGGGACGAGGGCACTGGGAATGCCCTCAAATGAATGCACCACTTTACATAAAGTACTCGTAATATTTTTTCCTCACTATTCTATCCTAAGTTACAACTTACCGTGGTCCCACTAACCCAAACCATTGTTTTTCTTTTGTTATTTAGGGCACCATGTGCTCCAACAACGCACCCTAAATAACAAAGGAAAAATATTAGAAGTGCTTGTTGGAAAGAGGTGTGTGAAAGATAGGTCGAACTCGAATAAAAAGTATTCGAAAGATTAGAACTTATCGTGCGCAGCAAAATAAACTATCTTCCTCTTTCTTCATGCATGACTATGCCTATCAATTTTGAACAAAAACAATAGTGATAGAAATCATGTTCGATCTTATAGTAACTAACTTTGAAACCATTAGTACTACAGTGATTACATATCCAAACATTAAGCATCAAAACATCAGACAAATAATTTGTCGCGAACCATTAGACAAATAATTAGTCGTGAATCACTAGACAATTAATTAGTCGCGAAGAACTACAGAAATGCATACATTCTGAAATGAAGCTGAACGCAATAAGAAGATAATAATGATTTAGTATGGAAGTGAAACATATGTAAATGAGTACAACAAGATGCGGATCGAAGTCACGTACTCTAAGCTATCTCTGAGCAGCTAAAATGTAAGTCTGAAATTAAGCGCAACTACTCATAAGCAGTAAACACAATAGCAATCTCTAAATAACTCTAAAACTGAACTAGAATGCTTAAGAGTGTACAAGCTCGAAGGCTGAGAGAGAGAGAGAGAGAGAGAGAGAGAGAGAGAGAGAGAGAGAGAGAGAGAGAGAGAGAGAGAGAGAGAGAGAGAGAGAGAGAGAGAGAGAGAGCTAACTATTCGATACTTGATCACAAGATGTTGATCATGTTCTGATGTTTGATTCTTAGATGTTGTAGATTTCAAATCTGTGCATTTTGATTGGGCCTGGTGACAGTCGAAACTAAAGAAAAAAAATAAAAGTATCTTTACAAAGGGTCTTTTTGATATTGAGAACTCCTCTAATGGTACTGCAATCTAACCTCTCTGTTGAGAATTTTGCTTCTGACATGGTGATACTTAACTCAATGTGCTTACTTCTAGAATGAAATCTGGGGTTGACTGACAAGGCAATGGCACTTTGATTATCACAAGATAATAATGTCGGAGCATATTGATTCAAATTTAATATCTGAAAGGAAGTTTCTCAACCAAATTGCTTCCTTAGTAGCTTGTGAGGCTGCGATATACTTTGATTCTGTAGAAGATAGAGCTATCAAGATTGCTTGCAACTGTTCCAGGAAATTGGACCATTATTGAGGAAGAATGTAGATCCAGAAGTAGATTTATGAGTGTCTATATCTCCTGCCCAACTTACATCTGTGTAACCACCGAGTAGATTGAGTTTTTCGTTATTGACTGTTCCATAACAAATGCAAAAGTCCATAGTAGCTCGAAGATATCTCATGACTCTGATGAGAGCCTTCCAATGTGTTATGCCAGGGTTGGTCATATAATGACTTAGGGAGTTGACTGCAAAAGTTACGTCTGGTCTGGTACAAATCATTGCGTACATAAGAGATCCTATTATTGAATGATAAGGATACTCACGCATCTACTCCTTTTTTTCGATTGTTCAAGGACACTGGTCCTTCAACGATTTGAGACCTGGTTCCATTGGTGAGAGAGCTAACTTGCAATTAACCAGATTATATCTGACTAACATATTGTGGATGGACCTCTGTTGAGTAATGTAGATCAACTTTCGATTTCTGTTTCTGTAAATTTGAATACCAAGGTAGAAATGAGCTTTGCCAAGATCAGTTGTGTCGAATTCAGAGGATAGCATTGTCTTAGTTTCTTTTATCAAATCGATACTATTGTTGTCCACGTACAAAGTGATAATGATAAAAGACTGCTGCACTATCTTAAAGTAAACATTTGAATTTGAAGAGCTTGGTGTGTAGTCGTGATCAATGAGGAAAGTATTGATTCTTTGAAACCATGCTCGAGCAGATTGCTTCAAGCCATAAAGTCCCTTATGGAGTTTACACACATGGTTGTGTTTACCTTCGATAATATAACTTTCGGGTTGGACCATGTAAATGTCTTCTTCGATAACTCCATTGAGATATGTTGTTGGTACATCCATTTGATGTATTTCCAAATTTGCTACAACAACAAATGATAATAAAAGTCGAATAGAAAAAATAGGAAAAGACATTGTCTTGGATAACCCTTAACTAGGTCGTCCATATGAAACGACTAGTTATGAAAAGACATGTTAAATTAACTCATAGTTAAGTATACCTTTTATGGTATAGTTGAACGTATTTTCAGTTTAATTCCTAACTAGACCCTTTCGCGGGAGCGATGCACCTATTGTTTAAGAGGTGTGTTTGTTCGTCCCGTAGAACATATATTGATCTCACACTTCAGTCTCGATCATCGAGAGAGAAGAGTTTATGCTTATGTAAGAGATTGAAGAAGTGAATAGAGTTCTGTGAGTTATTCTCCCTTATCTCTGTTCTCTGCACTGCCGAGTGTGAGTGATTTTGAGTATGCTAACAATCTCTAACGCATTTCATGAATTACTCTTTGTGTGTTTTCGTAAAGCATGCTCTAAAGAACTATCTTAAAATCATCTTATTCGTCTGTTGCGAATACTTTCTTTTCGACACTTGAATAATGACTATCTTTGTGCAGTCTAGCATGATCATTGAATTAAGTTGTATGTATACAAATGAGATGACAATCTCTGTCTGAAGAATTGAGTCTATGATCTATTTTCCTGATTGGCATTGACAAAAGTTTCTAACGTGCTCTAAAACCATTTGTGCTCTTTAACCATTAAGTTGGGCTTTAGTTGTTGAGGACTATTGTCTAGGAACGAATAGTTCGCAAACTCGATTAGTTAATTGTCTGCGCGATCGCGAATACATCGAACAATTCCCGATTCTTTGTTGACACCTTAGTCAGCCAGAGTGTAGTCTGCTGTACTACTCTGATAACATTTCATTTGTAGAACGCGCTTCCTTCAATTCAATAGAGGCCAGATTGTTGTTTAGAATTCATTAACATTACCCATTCCAAATATAAGTAATACTGGTTACTTTTTAATGTCTATCGACAACCTAAATAACATTCAAAACCACCTGCCATAATTACACCAAAAACATAACGTTCTAACGCTGGTATATTCGATGATGCAGATAGCTATGTCTCACAATTTGAGTCAATAGCCAATGCGAATAACGAGGGAACTGACGTAGACAGACTACAAATTTTCCCTGGTCTGCTAAGAAAGCAGGCGCGTATCTGGTATAGCCAGGTAGAACCAGGCCATGTAGGAACCTGGTACCTGTTGAAAGATGTGTTTCTGAACCAGTTCAGAGAGATAGGTTACAAATCTAGAATTCTTGGACGACTAAACAATGTTCAGAAGAAGAGTAAAGAATCTCTTTGCAAATATACACGTAAGGTTAAAAAACCTCATAGGAAAATTAAACGGTGTATATCCCGTGGATATGCAAATCGAATGGTTTTTGGCTGGTCTACCACCAAAGATTGATCGATATTGCAGACAAGGGGACATGAACTCCTTAGCAGCTGTTATAGCTAGTGCAAAAAATTTTGAGACTTCGAAATTAGCGCGAAAGCAGCGATCAACAAAGAAATCTCGAAAGTCTAAGACTGATTCCAGTGATAGTGATGATGATTCAGATTCTGATTCCAGTAGTACTTCTTCAAGCTCAAAATCTGAAAGTAGCGATTCATCGGAATCAGATGTTGACAAAGGAGAGAAAAAGAATAAACGACGAACTAAACGAAAGGACGACACGAAAGTTGTCAAGGATAAGTCGTCAACTTCCAAAGTGAAAAAGCTTTAGAAAAGTAATATGGCTGACCTTAATAAAAAATTTAATGGCTTGAAAGTGCAGATCTCAGAAGTTGCAGATAAAAGACCAAAGGCGTCTTCTTCTAACTCAGGAATGTGGTGTACAAAACGTGGAACATCTGGACACACCAAGGAAGACTGCACCACTATTAATGTCAAATACATTGAAGATCCTGCCCAGGAGGTATTTTTTATTTTTCAGAATGATGCGGCTACTAAATATGTATAGGGTACTACAACATCAGCCCAGTAGGACAGACCCAAATTCGCACCAAGAAGATATAATCCTCCTGAATTTGTTGGACCAGCAAAGTCTCAAACCTCGAATAGACCAGTTTCGGACAACTGCTACAACTGTGGACAGCCGGGACATTTTTCTCCTGACTGTCCTCAACCACGGAAGCCAATTGGTTACGTACCATTATGCTCGAATTGCAGAGAACCTGATCACAAGTATCCTGACTGCCCTCAGCCAGAAAATCCTCGAAGACGAAATCTTCTAGCAAGACGACGAACAAATCCACGACTAAAGAAGATCTCAAGGATGACCCTGACTATGACCATGATGTTGCGAAGTTATTTGCAAAAAATATCTCAGCAGAAGCAAAGGAAATCATCAACGCTGAACTAAACACTACTCCCGCAGAGAAGGTTACCACTTTCGAGGAAGAAGACGAAGAAAGTATTCGCGACAGACAAATAAGATGATTTCAAGACAGTTCTTTAGAGCATGCTTTACGAAAACATAGCAAACAACTTTAATGCACTAGAGCGTCTGTCTGATCAGAGAGTAATTCATGAAATGCGTTAGAGATTGTTAGCAGACTCAAGATCACTCACACTCAGCAGTGCGGAGAACAGAGATAAGGGAGAATAACTCACAAAACTCTATTCACTTCTTCAATCTCTTACATAAGCATAAACTCTTCTCTCTCGATGATCGAGACTGAAGTGTGAGATCAATATATGTTCTACAAGGCGAACAAACACACCTCTTAAACAATAGGTGCGTCGCTCCCACGAAAGGGTCTAGTTAAGAATTAAACTGAAAATACGTTCAACTATACCATAAGAGGTATACTTGACTATGAGTTAAAGCTACTCTAGTTTAACATGTCTTTTCATAACTAGTCATTTCGTATGGATGACCTAGTTAAGGGTTATCCAAGGCAATGTCTTTTCCTATTAAAGGTCTAGTCCTTAATTTATAAGGCAAGTACCTAGGAGATATATTCTCGAAAAATAACTTAGGCCTCTTCATGATTTATACTTAACCAGCTCATATCTTCATTTTTGAGTATATCATGCCATATTTATGTTGATATTCAATTTTTGACATTTGCGTGGCATCACAGACCTTCGATGTGAATAGTCGATTGAAGAACTGGGAAGTTCAATGTGTCGGATGAAATCGAAGAGTCAGTTATATGGGCTTTGCCTTTTCCCTTGAGGTTGATAAACTGATCTTCAATAAAGATGACATCTCGGCTAATGAATATTTTCGACTCGATAGGATCGGACAACTCGTAGGCTTGTTTTGAAGTAGTGTAGCTGATGAAAATACATTTGATGCTCTGGAAGTCGAGTTTCTTCCTGAGATCATGAGGAATCTGTGCATAAGAAGTACATTCAAAAACTCGTAAATTTGATAAAGAAGGTTTGGTACATGTTCAAACTTCGAATGATGTTTTGTCAGAGAGACCTTTAGTAGGACATTTGTTCTGAATATAGGTTGGTGTTGAAATAGCTTCAGCCTAGAAGGACTTCGAAAGTGTCGCTTGCAATAACATGCACTTTGCCGATTCGACTAAGGTTCTGTTCTTTCTCTCAACAAGACCATTTGACTAAGGCAAATAGGAGGTTATGTATTGTTTCTCAATGTCGTTGTTAAAGTAGTACTCCTTGAATTTGGTGGAGATGTATTCTCCCTCGTTATCGGATCTCAGTGCTTTGATTCGTTTACTAGTCTGATTTTCTACATGCTCTTTGAATTGTCTGAACTTGATGAAAGCTTCTGACTTCTGTTTAATAAAGTAAATGGTTGTTCTTTTGAAAAATTCGTCAATAAAGGCAATAAAATATTTTGCATCTAGTAATGAAAGAGTTTGCATAGGTCACATATATCTGTATAAACAACATCTAATAGACCTTTTGTTGCATGCCTATGGCTTGATCTAAAAGGAATCCTAGTTTGCTTTCCAAGGATACAGCCATGGCAGACAGGGAGATCGACTTTACCAGAAGGATAGTCGAGATTAAGTACTAGAGATTGTCTTGACATATTCGAAACAGATGTACAATTCAAGTGTCCTAGCGATGATGCCATAATAATGCTTTATTGACATGATTAGAGGTTTTCAAAGCTTGACTAGAATCAGAATAACAATGTGCCAATCTATATAAGTATCCATGCCTCTTGCCGAGTGCAAGGATCTTATTACTCCTATCGATAATTCTGCATTGGTCAGATTCAAACTCCACCCTATGTCCTAAATCTGTGATTCTACTTACTGATAACAGATTTGTAGATAGTTTAGGAACATACAAGACTTTTGACAATAGTTTGAATTTATCATATTAAATTTTCATAAATGATAATTGCATCCATTCAGCTTGTCTATGATAAGACCAACTTTACTTTGAGAATCCAGCTGGAACTTTAGACTGTCGATGATTTAATTGTCGTTAAGAGAAAGATATAGTGCTATGGAAATCAATTCTTTGATACCGAAACAAATTGATTCGAACTGAAGAATAATTTGATATCACGAGAGATATCAAGTATAGAGCTTGCGTTCTAATATAGACAAGTCGAACTCGAAAATGAACGAACTCGAATGAAAAGTATTCGAACGATTAGAACTTATCATGCGCAGCGGAATAAACTATCTTCCTCCTTCTTCACGCATGACTACGCCTATCAATTTTGAACAAAAACAATAGTGATAGAAATCATGTTCAATCTTATAATAACTAACTTTGAAATCATTAGTACTACAATGATTACGTAGCCAAACATTAAGCATCGAAACATCAGAAAAATAATTTGTCACGAACCATTAGACAAATAATTAGTCGCGAATCACTAGACAAATAATTGGATGCGAAGAACTACAAAAATGCATACATTTTGAGATGAAGCTGAACGCAATAAGAAGATAATCTTGATTCAGTATGGAAGCGAAACAGATGTAAATGAGTACAACAAGTTGCGGATCGAAGCCGCGTACTCAAAGCTATCTCTGAGCGGCTAAAATGTAAGTCTGAAATTAAGCGCAACTACTGATAAGCAGTAAGCGCAATAGAAATCTCTAAACAACTCTAAAACTAAGCTAGAATGTTCAAGAGTGTAAAAGCTTGAAGGCTTGAGAGAGAGAGAGAGAGAGAGAGAGAGAGAGAGAGAGAGAGAGAGAGAGAGAGAGAGATTCAGAACTAACTATTCGATACTTGATCACAAGATGTTGATCATATTCTGATGCTTGATTCTGAGATGTTGAAATATGAATAGCTATTTATACTAAGCAATTAGGTCGTCAAAAGCGTTCATCCAGTTGGCTGTGATGTGCTGGCATCCATCCAGTTAGGACTTCTCAGAAACTACTTGCTGATGCATTAATGCAAGTCGGTGGCTTTGGTCACAAACAATTTGTCTGTAGAAATGAACGTAAACTGTCATTGTGAGCCGTTTCGAGTAGTTATGCAAATTGTGTAAAAACACGAAGAAAAAAGTTGGACGAAGATTAAAATGTTGATTAGTCAATTAGTGAGAGAATAATCCAACAGTGCTTTACATTGAGTTGGGGAACATTTGCTTTCTCATCTTTCTGCATCTTAATGCCACCCTTTTGTTCTATCTTTTTCTGCCTAATTTGAGGTCGAATGTTGGAATTTGCACGCTCTTAAGCTAGATTTTCATTTACATGTACATAAGTAACAACATTATGGTTAATTTTTCTAATCAGCCTAATTCTCTAGTGTTGATTTAAACTAGCAACAGAGGTGTTCCCTGCTGCAGGTGTACCTCATTGAAAAATATATCAAAACTTTCTTATTTAAACCGCTGCTAGTTGGCTGGATTTTTAGAAAAAAGTACTTTCTTTTGGATTTCTGGCCCTATGTAAAATGATCTCCCCAATCTGTTGGCTGCACTGAGACAGTCTACGTATTAAAATAGGACCTTTCAGACTTACTTTATGAAATGGTAGTACAAGGGTTGATTCAGTACTATGGCATGGGGGTGACACTGTCTCTTTTACAAGAATAGTGGCTTCGGGTCTACATTCCATCTCTATTACATACTTGTTCAATTTAATTGTCTAGTTACAAGAAACAATTGGTTTGGTTTTTGTTTTACTTTGGGTTATGAAGTAAAACACACCATTAGCATCGGTACTATAACATGGGCCCATGGTCCTTTTTTTTTCGAAAGCTTAAAGCAACTAGTATATTTTCACAAATGTACAAGTACAAAAAATGGCAACCCAAGGCCGAGTCAATAAAAGAGTTCAGTCGAACCTCTTATATAGCCACATCAGCACACCACACAGGGAGATAGTCCAACTATCTAGCTAGCATACATAAAAAAGTAGCCATACGAATACAAGCTGCAACTGTTAGAGTGGAAACATTCTGTGCCAACCAAAGCTTCCACAATATCGACAACCTACAAACATGCCAAAGGGTGAGAGGAGCGATTTGTGATATGTGAATCACCCAGCAGAATGGTGGTAATGTTCAAAGAGAAGGTAAAACCCAGTGAGGAAGCAAGCGAGCAAGCTCAGTCCATAGATCTCATCGATAGTAAAAGAATAAATGCTCAACCATTTCTTCTTCCAACTGGCAAATGGGGTAGAGCCGATCATTCAAGAAGGGCCATTTAGACAACATGGGAAGCGACTTGGTAATAATGCAGTAAGCAAGGTAGCGAAGCACCCTGATAGGGAGGGAGCGAGTGACATGAAGTATTTTCAATGAAAGGGAATGGTGATGCAAAACAGACCAAACGGAGTTAAAAAAATCAAGAAAAAAAGAAGGGTTATGCTGACGGTGAAGAGCAGTATAGATGAGGAGAGAATGGTCAAGAGGAGACTCCCAATCGTCAAGGATGAGAAAAAGAGAGAGGGAGTGAGATGCACAGGGATTGTAGAGGAAGAAGCGAGGAAGAGTAGAGTACGCTCATTGGAAGAGAGAACAATAGAGGGCAACGCCTGGCAAGGTGGGACATGGACAATCTAGCTAATGAGAAGGCCTTTAGAAGCCAAGGACAAGAAAAAAAGAAGATGGGAGGAAAAAAGATAGAGTGGGCACCAGGGTAAAAAAGGGAAGAAGTCCAAATGGACTCATCCGGTGGAAGATGTGCAAGATCAGCCCAAGACAACAAGGCACAAAAGTTGAGAAACAAATGGGCTATCCAAAAGAGGTGTGTAGAAGATAGGTCGAAACTCGAAAAGAAACGAATGAAAATAATTTGAGTGTTTAGAAAGAAAACTTTTCGTGCATGGCAGAGTAAACTATCTTCTTCTTTCACAATACATGACTACGCCTATCAATTTCAAACAAAATCACGTTTGAACTTATAGTAACTAACTTTGAAATCATCAGTACTACAATGATTACGTAGCCAAAAAATTAAACATTGAATTATCAGACAAATAATTTGTCGCGAATTATTCGCGAATCAGTCACAAAACACAAGACAAATAACTAGTCACGAAGAACTACAAAAATGCATACATTCTGAGACGAAGCTGAACGCAATAAATGATAGTATTGATTCAGTATGAAAACGTAACAATAAATGAGTACAATAAGTTGCGGATCGAAGTCGCGTACTCTATGCTATCTCTGAGCGACTAAAATAAAAGTCTGAATTAAGCGCAATGCTAATAAGCAGTAGCACAATAGCAATCTCTAAAACAACTGTAAGAAGTGAGCTAGAATGCTCAGGAGTGTTCAAGCTTGCAGCTATTCAAATGCTTCTTTTGATAATTCTGATAATGAAAATTAATCTAAACAATGGATGAAGATTAAAACCGATTAGTCGATTGGTAAGAAGGAGAATAATCCAACACTCCCCCTTAATCTGAATCCTTGAATGTCTTTACCTTCAAACTTAGTTCTACAATGAATCTTCTATGTGCTTCCAAACTTAATGCTTTGGTAAAAACCTCTGCTGTCATATCTTGCGTTCTAAAGTACTACAATCTGACCTCTTCATTGAGAACTTTGCTTCTGACGAAATGATACTTCAGTTCAATGTGCTTACTCTTGGAATGAGATCTAGGGTTGGCTGATAAAGCAATGGCACTTTGATTATAACAAAATAATGTCGTCAGAGCATATTGATTCAGACCGATATCTGAGAGTAGTTTTCTCAATCAAATTGCTTCCTTTGTAGCTTGAGAGGCTATGATATACTCTGATTCAGTGGAAGATAGAGCTATTGAAGATTGCTTGCGAATGTTCTAGGAAACTGGACCATTGTTGAGGAAGAATGTAAATCCGAAAGTGGATTTACGAGTGTCTACATCTCCTGCCCAACTTGCATTTGTGTAACCACTGAGTAAATTGAGTTTGTCGTTGCCGACTATTCCATAACAAATGCAAATGTCCATAATAGCTCGAAGATATCTCATGACTCTGATAAATGTGTTACACCAAGATTATTCATAAATTGACTGAGAGAGCTGACTGCAAAAGCTATGTCTTTATGGTGTACATAAGAGATTCTATAAAAGAATGGTAAGGATACTCATGCATCTGCTGCTTCTCATGAATTGTTTGAGGACACTGGTTCTTTGACAATTTGAGTCTTGGTCCCATTGGTGAGAGAGCTAACTTGCAATTCATCAGATTATATCTGACCAAAATGTTGTACTAAGGAACTGGAAAGTTCAATGCATCAAGACATGTTTAAAACAGATGCATTGAAATTAATCTTCGATGAAGATGACATCCCGGCTAATGAATATCTTCGACTTGATGGGATCGAACAACTTGTAGGCTTGATATGAAATAGTGTAGCTAATGAAAACAAATTTGATACTCTAGAAGTAGAGCTTCTTCCTGAGATCACAAGGAATTTGTGCAAAAGCACTACATCCAAAAACTCGTAAGTTTGATAAAGAAGATTTCATACCTGTCCAAACTTCAAATGGTGTTTTGTCTGAACTTTAGTAGGACATCTAATCTGAATATAGGTTGATGTTGAAACAGTTTCAGTCTAGAAGCACTTCAGAAGTGTCGCATGTGATAACATGCACTTTGCCAATTCAACTATGCTCTGTTATCCAGCATTATTCAAAGCAAAGAACCTTCGACTTATGGTGAAGCGAAGGATAATGACATTTAGATCAAGGCCATGGGAGAGGAGATGGAGTCAATTGCTAAGTATAGCACATGGGACTTAGTAGAACCACCAGTTGGCAAGAAACCCATTGGTTGCAAATGGGTATACAGAACTAAGTACCATGTAGATGGAAGCATAGCAAAGCACAAAGCAAGATTGGTAATCAAAGGGTACGCACAAAATAAAGGCATTGACTATGAGGAGACCTTTGCGCCGGTGTGTAAGTGGAATACTCTACGTCTACTTATTGCTTTAGCTTCACATTTTGGTTGGCCTTTGCATCAGATGGATGTGAAATCTACTTTTCTAAATGGTAAGTTAGAAGAAGAAGTGTTCATGGATCAACTTGAAGGCTTTGTAATGAAAGAACAGGAAAATAAAGTATGTCGCTTGAAGAAAGCGCTTTATGGTCTTAAACAAGCACCACGTGCGTGGTATAGCAGGATTGATGCCTACTTTCGTTCAAAGGGGATGGTGAGAACACATTCTGATCCAAATCTATATGTCTTATGCTTTGATGGTATGGTTGCTTTGATTGTTCTTTATGTTGATGACTTGATTAATATGGGAAATAATCAAGAGATGATAGACATGATCAAGAAAGACCTCATGGAACAATTTGAGATGACGGATCTCAGCCTGATGCATTACTGCCTTGGAGTAGAAGTGTGGCAAAAAGGACATGAAGTGGGTTTAACATAGGTGAAGTATGTCAAAGAGTTGCTGCACAGGTTTAGGTTGCAGGATTGCAAACCAGTAAACACTCCTATTGAACCAGGTAAAAAGCTTTCTAAGCTTGATGAATCACAGTCATTTGATGCTACGCTATATAGACAGTTAGTAGGGAGCTTGATTTACCTTACCACAACTAAACCAGATATATGCTATGCTGTTGGCATTGTAAGTCAGTTTATGGCAGCACCTACGGAAACGCATTGGAAAGCAGCTAAACGCATTCTGCGTTATGTGAAAGGCACTTCAGAGTATGGCTTGATTTACAAGAAGCATGATGGTTTACCTGAGTTGTATGGCTATGTGGATGCGAACTGGGGAGGTGACTATGATGATCGTAGATCCACCACAGGATATATATTCCAGTTTTGTGGTAATTGCTTTTGCTGGTCTAGTAAGAAGCAAAGTACAATTGCTCTTTCCACCACAGAAGCAGAGTATAAAGCAATGTGTAGTGCTGCACAAGAAGCTATATGCTTGAGACAAATCTTGGAAAAAATTGGCATGAAGCAGAAAAATCTCACGACTTTACATAGCTACAGTCAGAGTGGCATTCAGCTAGCAAAGAATCCAGTGTTCCATGCGAGAACTAAACACATTGAGATTCAATATCACTTCATACGTGAGAGGCTGCTGAGTCGTGAAATTCATGTTGTTCATTGCAGCACAAAAGAACAACTAGTTGATATTTTTACTAAGCCACTTACTGGAGAAAAATTTGATAAGTTTAGATCAAAACTTTCTGTACTTAAAGTTTGTTGACTTTAAAGTTATGTATATGACTGTATAAAAAGTGAGTCTACTTTAAGGGAGAGAGTTAGAATTAAAGTTAGAATCACTGTGTTACTATACTGTGGGTCCTATCAGTGGATAAGGATCAGTTGGCCTCGCCACGAGGCAAGTCGACGGGACACGCGTCCCGCCAACGGCAACTTGGGTCATGCATGGGTTGCCTGAGTGAACAACTATATGTACAATGTAATTTCATTTTAAGAAGTACAGTTGCTATGTGAGCTTGCTGAGGAGAGTGATTTTCTGTCTGTGTTACTGTGTAGCATGATCTGTGTTCCTGTGCAAAGCAAATTCTAAGTGTTTTTTCATGCAAGGGGATTCGCACGCTTGGGAATGTTGTTGTTGTCGATCCTTCACGGCATGACCTCCTTCACCGTGTTTCAACTACTATAGGTGTCGCTGCTTCTCATGCGACTCAAGATAAAGAGCAGAATTATTCACATCGCACTCCTGGAAAAGATTTCATTCCTTTTGCCTTGAAAACTTTTGAGTGCCTGCATAAGAAATTCGATGATTTTCTATCATCTTGTGCAAGTTTTGCATCGAAGCTCCAAGAGTGTGGTGCCTCACTTTTATCTATCATTACGTGTTATGATCGTTAACGAGTTTCCACCACTTAAGCACTTGCAATACTTCGATGTCCCATAGTTGCAGGAACGGCTGCTTCATAGCTTCCTGCACTACCTAACCTTCCAACTATCTTAGCTAACGACTTACATCAAACAATAAGCTTTTTAGAGCTACTTTGTGAGATTGTTGCTTTGTTATAGTTGATGTACACTATCTTAATTAACCTTATGGCCTTAACACTTTCTACATGCATTCCTTTGTATGGGTTTCCCATCTTTTATTTATTAATAAAACATTTATTAATAAGAACCGAAAGTTTATTTCATTCTTAAGAGAAAAACTACAAGCAAAACAAACTAGGTCACATCAAAGTAAAAAAAACAGCAATATAAGAAGTAACCATATGAAGTAGCAACCCAAGCACCAACCTCAAGAAAGAAGAAACGGAGGCTTAGAGAGCAAGAACCCCAGTGACAGGCAGAAGAACGCGACAGAAGATTGATAGCAAAGATGAATGTTAGGATGGAGTGGCTGTTGGCTCACTATCACTACTACGGAGCAGTGCCAAGAGAAAACGAGGCCATAGCAACAAGCAAACTCAGGAGGACGAGGAGAGAGAGGAGTACACCAACGAAAAGAAAAGGGGCAGAAAAAATCTTTTTTTGTAACAAAACCAAAAAGGACCGGGACAAGCAAGCATAACGAAAAAATTAAGAGCAAGACTCAAAACATGCCGAGGAACCCAAGTACTAAACCGAACATAAGCAAGGATAGAGGGGTAAAGTCATTGCAATACAATAAAACAGCAAACAATTAACTATGGTTAGAAGAGAAAGTATACAATCGAACCAAAGACAGAAGTCAGACCATAAAGAGGAATGTAAAGTAGAAGGACATTAGCTAAATAGTATCCAAAAAATACAACCAGATGGCAATTCTGAAAACTACAAGATTAACAGAACACCCGAGTAGTAGCTTGTCATAACGTAGCTTAGTATAATCACGAATAAAAGGTACTGTATATGGTCCTTTTGAGGCTAAGCCATCAGATGAAAAAATAGTTTCATGAACCTGATGAGCCTCCATAAACGGTAATGAACTTATGCCACGCTATATATTAAAGTTCTTCCATCAGCTAATTAATCAAAAAGCAGCTTTCAGTATATCGTGGAATCAATCAAGACACAAATTTCTTATCATGCCAATAAATCTCATAGTAAAAAACCAAGTAAGAAGTAATCTCCTGCTCAAAGACCAGGAGACTAGCATGACGGCATTCACGAAGCTCTTCAGACCATAGAGACTAATGGAGTGTTACAGTATCAGAGTGCTGATGATGACTCCTTGAGTCTCCCATAGAAGGCAGGGATGTTTATAAACAACTCCCACTCAAGAACCAGTTATGGCATTTTCTCAGCAATATTCTCTTCCAGTCATGTAGTTACAAAGCAATGTTAGTTTGGCAACTATTTAAAAACAAATGCTCTAACATAATCAAGCCAACCTCACAACAAGCACAAAATATAAGCAAAAAAGTAATTCATACAAAAATGTGTGTGTGTGTGTGTGTGTGTGTGTGTGTGTGAGAGAGAGAGAGAGAGAGAGAGAGAGAGAGAGAGAGATTGTGCGAGAAAAATAATGACTATCATATCGATGGTCTGCTTTCCACTCTCTCCCCAAAAAAAATTGCAAAAAAAGGTCAGATAACATCCATTGTGTTGTAGTGCATCATGAAACTTGCATTCTGAGCTTCTCATTCTTAATCATTTTAGACAAAAAATCTCACCTCTTCCAATGTAATCAAGAAAAAGCTTTTCTCATCCAACAACAAAAAAATAAACTTCTTCAATGTCTCAAAAAGCTTCACTCATCATCATTGTCGCACCAACAAAATTTCTCACATGACCACTCCCTTTCACGCTCTCATCTACAAAATTTCTCACATGACCACTCTCTTTCACGCTCTAATCTTTCATTAACGCGAGTTTAATAGAGATGAGCAATGGTTTTGCAAGGTCACGTTTGTGAGAGGTACAAATTCTCGACATTTTCTTTCTATTGCAAAACATGATTTTTTTTTTTCCCTTGGGAGAGGTTGTCTTATAATGACTCAAGTGGCGTAATGTCATTTTGTCATATGGCCCATCTATTGGCTATTGGCATGGGTGAGATGCCGTCCTATGGCCTTTTGTAATAAGCAAAGCAATTAAAGAGAGGCAATTTGAAGGCCAATTGAAAATACATTCTAGCTCCTCTTTGGGCGAGCTGGGACCATTCACTAGATAATTAATAAAGTATGTAGTTAAGAAATAGCCTGCTCTCTCTGTGAGAGAAAGGAATTGCCAGACGAGATGAACAATCGGTGGATGACATTGGCAGTATGGAGTGTGCCTTCACCAGTGGAGAAATGTGGGAAGAACCTGCAAAAGAAGAATCCAAGACATTCAAAAGAGGAAGAGCGGCTGCATCAAGTGAAGCATCAAAAGCAACTACTAAAACAAAATAGGCGCTACAAGATTTAGATTTGCTAAAATCCACTGTTAATAAATGTGTGAACACTTCATTACGGAGGAGTGTTAGAATATTAGTGTACATGTTCACACCTGTAACTAGAATAACTGGTTCTTATGTAACTGTTAGTTACATTCACGATGTTTCACAGAGGGACGCGTCTCCACTTTTTCGCCACACAACAATGTAAGAGGCAATAGCCTCATTCACCAGTAATAAAGTATGCAGGTAAGAAACTGCTTGCTCTCTCTGCGTGATGCTCTCTCTCATTTTTCCTCTCATTGATCTGCTGCTGCACATTATGTAATATGACTCACTTGATCCTTAATGCTTCAATCGCAAATTTGTGATGTGGGCCCAAAACCTTCGTTGGCAGGCAGCAAAGAGCATAAACAAAGCATAGAAGACATCTCTGCAGCAAAGAACATAAACAAAGCATAGAAGACATTTCTTGAGATAAAGATCACTCAAGAAAATAAAAAGAACATCTTCTACAACAATTTTTGAAGCTAAGATGCCGTTCGCTTAGATTTACCTTCAAAGGAACATTAATTTACAAAAGATAACATTATTTTATTTAAGAAAATCAAAAAAGTAAGAGAAGTTCACTATAAACTTTACATCTCCTCAAAAGAGCTTATGCCTCCAGCACCCAAAGTGAAGAGCCTTTTATACTGAAAAATGGGTCAATTTTCGAGAAACTTTTCTGAGTTACTCTCAAAAAACCTGCAATTTTTTTAAGCTTCTGAATTTTCTAAGGACTATACTCATGAAAGGGTTTATGCATGCCTACGTAGAAAATCTCAAAAAATTTCATAATAGCAATTTCTGAGAAATTATGTTGATTCCATTTCTATTCTTTGCTGGCTTTCCGGAACACTTGCCTGGGGTGGCCACCTCCAGGCATCTTGGCCCCTTTGCCACCCGGATTGCCAACTTGGACAAGAGACCCATAAAGTTCAAAGCAAATAAGGTCAAAGTATTAAAGATTGTTTTGCTATATCATTACATGTTCATAAACATAACATGAAAACGATCGTACCAGAAAAGAGGTGTCTGTGTCTTTTCATACCATGCTTCCTGTCATTATCTCACAAGAGGCCAGAACAGTAGGACTTGGTGGCTTGCCTTTTCTGTGCGTTCTGTAATAATCCTGAGTACAGAATCGACATGCAGGATGCCGAGCAGCATTGTCCATCTTTGCAGAGACCCAAAAAATACTTGCTGTTTAGTATGATTTCACCACTCCATGAAATAATCTGTCTGGTCTCCAAGAAAGCGCCATAGAAAAAGCCTTCAATTCTATCTTTAGCTGACTGATACTTGGAATCACCTTTGACATTACAATCACCATTTTTTTGTGTCCAAATTGCAATGTAATTTTACAAGACAGGATAGAAAAGCAGCGTGGCATTGCAGAGCATGAAGTAGCAAGAATCAAGATCGTGAAGAATCCAGTGGAGAAGTCAATTAAAGCAGCACAAGAAACCTACTGAATGTGAAGAAACTTAGAAATTGATTGAAGTAGATTTGTGTGCAAAAAATAAACCGAGAAGGTGGGCATCAGAAGGCAGAATGTGATAATTCTGGAAGTAAAAGGCTCAACGCAGAAAGACCTTTGAGATAGACCCAAGGCACAGCCAGGCGTTGCAAATTCATGGCATGTAACGTACATTGCTTCAAGCTAAACCTATTCTCAGTCGTCGGTTATATCATACCTGTCTGAGCGGATGTGAGCGGATTAAACTCTTGTTAAGATCAATAACTAGCCGCTGCTCCATTTTCCACTCACTGCAGAAAGAACCGTCGCTCTCGCCAAAGCACCAGCCTGTATCAGCGTCTGTTCCCAAGTCACGCCAGAAGACTCCGATTGTGGTCCTGAAAGCAGGCATCTTTTGGCAGCAAACCACTGCACCCAAATCCCTGTCTCTAACATCACATACCAGCATCTGCGGAGCCATTTCATGTGTCTGAAATGCGGGACCGTTCTAAGAATTGTCAGTGCAAGCTCGGAAAAACACTGTAGCAGACTATAGCCAACCATTGAATACCCAGGATCATGCCTTCGGCCGGGTAACGATTGGTCCAACCGCAAAGGAAGTCCAGAAGTAAAAATCCCAATTACATTTCCTATGAGAGCGACAAAAGCTGCCCAATTGCCAAGTATTCCCCAAGCGTCATTTCTATGCAGGCCTAAAGGATGCACGTAACCAAACACTGTCAATGCCCAGAAGACAAAAGCTATAACTAATCCACACACCTTGAATGCCCAGTCGAGATACCACAGCCTTAGGTTCTTTCTGGGAACTACTCGCAGGATAGGAGTGTTCCACCCAGATATGTTATCTCCTCCTACCATCTCCAGCCATAGATCAGCAAATTGCGTAATGCCATTGGCGCCCAATCGAAGTGATCTCACACCCCTACGAGCACCCAATGAAGAAACAAAGGGGTCTAGTCCGAACACACATGATAACAGAAGCAGCAGAACTAATTCGGCAACACCAACAAGCACCACTGTTGCAGCATTTCCAATCCACTTGATATCAGGTTTATCGGATAAGTCAAGCTTTCCCAGGCTCCAGTCTACTAGGTCAGATGTTCGTCCTTTCTGGCTGGAGTCCAAAGTAGCCATACTCTCAGATACCATTCGAGCGAGCGACGCAGCTCCAAGCCTGTCCACAGCAAACAAATAGGTGCTTTGTGTACCACTCCTTTCATCATCGAGCATCAACTGATAGAGTTTACTTGGACCTTTCAGCACCGCTGAATGTAGCTGCGGGGCCGGCACTCCCCTGTATGTTTGCATGATTTCAGAATGAAGATCAGGCATATGCTGTCTTCCGTGTTGCTCACACTGGTAAGAAGGAACCCGGTAGCACTGAGGATCCTGAGACGTCGGTTGGAAAAACATTTCTCGAGGCATTTCATTCACAGAGGTCCTTCCACTCCCATGAACACTTATGCTTGGGATGTGCCAACATGTGCATCTGGGTGTTGACGCTGTACTGTCTTGATTTTGTGTGGCATCTTGTGTTGCATTGGGGACATATGAGGTCCAGAAAGGTACCAATGTTGTGTAGCTTCCCTGCACCCAAGTATTGTGCGCCACCCACATAACAGTGTTTGCATTTGAGCCCCGTACATTGATACCGAGAATACAGCCATTGTTACCATGAAACGATACTAAGGCTCCATAGTCATTATTATTCTGCTTGTTGAACCTGGTAGTACAGAAAAGATCAGCGAGATTCATCTCCGAGTCCAATCTCCCTCTTGCAAGACAAAGAGCTACGCTTGCTCCGGCAGCCAGGGTGCTCAGCCCAGCTTGTACAAAGTTATAGCTATTTCTAACTTCATCAATACTTGCCATCGCTCACTTGCAGCAGCAAGCAACCAGCTTTGAGTGGGAGGTAAAATATACACCGATGATTCATCCATTCATGATTTTAGAGAGAGGAATACAGCTTTTTCTTTTTTAGAGTGTAAAGTAAACTGTAAAGTGAGTGCTGTAGTTTGAAGGGTAACCTTTTTCTTTTGGAAGAATCATTTATGACAAGACACCTAAAATCTTGCCCTTCAAAGCAGTGCTGTGGAAACCTTTTTTGAGTTATCTCAAAAAAAGACTTGCATTCCATACAATTTCTCAGGAGACTTTTATTTATAAAAAGATATAAATGCTTGTTATAAAAAATGTTGCTTGAAATCAATGGTTGGTTTCTACCAACCATTGAACTCTCAAATTCTTATGATGCTTTCAAATTCTTATGATGCATGTTTTTGAAAAAAATTGCCTATTCCATTGTACAATTTGCTCCTTTGAATTTTATTTTTTTGCATTTCCGTCCTAAAAAGCATATTTTGTATTCAGTCCTAGCAAGCATATTTTGTAGCCAATATACATTTTATAATTGCTCCTTTAAAGAATTTCTTTTTGCATTTCCTTCCTAAAAAGCATTTTTGTATTCAGTCCTAAAAAGCATATTTTGTAGCCAATATACATTTTATAGTGCAACAAGGCAACATTTTTCCTACTACAACACACTTTTTCACTTTATGTCTTGCTGCAAATCAGTGCTATTACTCTATTTTATTGACGATTCAATCAGCTTATGAGGATTTCTTCCTACTTGGCACTTGGCACTTGTTATGGGGTTGAAGGGTTTAAATTGTTTTGCCCTTCAATGAAAGATATAAGTTTCTATGTCCTTCAAACTGAGTAAATGTGAAAGCAGTTATGGGGTTAAAAGCTTTAAATTTTTTTGCCCTTCAATGAAAGGTGTAAGTTTCTATGTCCTTCAAACTGACTAAATGTGAAAACAGTTATGTATCTTGGGATACAACAGGTCAGCAACCCGTCATTTGAAGGGCAAATGTCCCTGGACTGGCAATTTGCCCTTGAATAAGCTGTCATTTGAAGGTCAAATGTCCCTGGACGGGCAATGTGCCCTTCAATGTGCAGCACTCGGACATAGACTTGTCACATCACTGGGCTCTTTTGTTTAATGTCTGAACTAATGACTTGACTTCCTATTCATTATTATCCTTGACTTTTTTTTATTGACGTCTCACTATCTAAAACTTAATATTGCACAAAAAAATAATGATAACATGAAAGATATCTAGAAAACAAATTCAGAAAATACATGTTTTTAAATTTAAAAAATCTAACAATATATAATCTTAGTTTCAAAACTTAAAAATACCATTCTTTATATAATTGAATGCTAGCTCAACAGTTTAATATCAATGTCTCTTTCGACAAAAATAATTTTATATGTATTCGTTGGATATTTATACTCAGAAAAAAATGACAAGGCTGTAATGGCCATTATTAAAGTCCCGACATTCAAGGAAAACCTTTCAATGATGAATACAAATCTCGCTATATTTACAAAGTTTTTTAAATAATGACATAAGGAGTCATCCTTCTTCTGTCTTCCACATTGTCTCTCTCTCAAACCCCCATGCCTGCTTGCAAACAAATCGATCTCCAAGGTCTCCTACAAAGTGAAGGTATATATATATATATATATATATATATATATATATATATATATATTTCTATCAAATTGTTACAATAATCACTTATAAAATCATAAACGCATTCACTTACATTTCAATAAAATGATTGTTATGAAATCACTAATTTAGAAAAGCATTCACTTACCATATCTTGCTCATCAGCTTGAACAAGGCTAGTAGTATAGCTTATGACCAGCAACACTTGTCAATGGCTGGTCGGCTGGAATACTATGTGTGGCCACTGGAGGATACTTCTTCTGAAAACTCAAAAATTCCTCCTCACTTGGCATATTGGCCTCATATGCCCTGCTCTCAGAAAACATTCTTTGAAGGGGCATCCCTCCCAGTGACCCATTCAGCTTTATCTTCATAGTCAGTGTTCGTCATCATTAAAATCAATAAAGTCGACAAATATCGTAATCATATTTGACAGAACAGATAGCATCTCATCTTCTCTAAGGTCCATAACATCACCAATATCATTTAGGGATAAGAAATAAATGTCGTCCATGTAGTACACAGGCAGATCCAACAAGATCTTGCTTTGGTCATTCTCGCTTATTATAGATAAGGGAGGAATTGACAAAGCACATGTAATATTCAGAGGCAAATCTTGTCTCCTCTTCTTCTCCCAAAACATCATTAATGATGGAATCCTCAGTAACGACATTAGCATTGGAAGCTACCAGAGCACTAGTGCCTAGAAGATCCAGTCTCATCAGGGATTAGCGTAGAAATATAAAAAACAAAGGCCATGTCTTCCTGAACAAAGCGACAGGTACGATTGTGCTCTTCACAAACCACAACTCATTTGAACAAATCAATGAGCTTAGTGAACTTACGATCATGCTTTTGCTTCACATTGGACTAAGCATGGGTAAATTCATTGAAATGAACAAAGCGAAGCCCATTCATAAGCAACATGGTTTGTCCAAGGCACTCATAAAACTCTCTATAAAGTGTTGGGAAGTACTCTTTGTGCTCAACAACAAACCTCTCTATGTAAAATTTCATCTGAAAGTAGGATGCAATTTGGGCTTCCATTCCAACATCGACAAAAAAGGACTGCAAAGCTCTTCAGGGCGTGTCCGTGGAAGAAGAAGATGCCATGCTGGATGGAGTTGTCTGCACTAGGCGTCGATTTGGAAAGCTATACGAGGTCTAGGAGGTGATCGAGCATGATGGCAATATGCCAGATGGGAGCGATATATCGCTACGACGTTCCAGACATCACTAACATGAGCAAAAAACACTATTTGGGATGTGGTGGCGATACTCAATGTCTCTAAGTTGTATCAATATTCCAATAGTCTGTAGTGCCTCAATTTTGTGAAATTGTTTTCTAAATCTGATACTCTTATATTTACTCAGCTGAAAGAGATTAGTGTCGGACACTTGTCTAAAAAAATGGATTAAGATCAACACATGGGTGAGTTAATGGTCTAGAGTACGACCAAATTTAGAAATCGACACGTGTCTCATTGAGAAAGCAACACATGCTCTCGCATGTGTTGATTAACATTGCTAGATCAACAGTGACACATGGCCAATTAAGGATAGGACACATGTCCCTCCGCACGTGTGAGGTGTCAGATCGATATTCACATGTGCAAGGTCGATCTGCGCAATGATTGCATCTTTTGGATCACTATAATGTAGGGAGCTACCATATTATACTTTTCCACTACTTGCTCTCTCGCATATCGCCACGAAGCGCCCGTTGTTGCTACCTTCGCTGACTGTACATTGGCCACACGTCATAGAAATACCCCAGCTCATATCGCCACCATGTGCCGAAACCTCACTATTTTGACTACTTTTTCACTTTCATGCTTTGTATCAATACGGCTTTTCCATCATGGCCCACACAAAACAGACTGCCCATCAAACTAGCTTTGTACTTCCTCTTCGTCCTCCTATTAGACCAGAAGGAACTAGTAGAGTTGGAGGACGTAGATGACCTCGGCTCACTGACACAAGGAGATTACAGAGGACTACATATCTCCTAATCTCCCGTGCTCCATTCTACAAGGCGGTGAGGTAGGTGACAAGGTCACTTTCTCAAGATGTTCGTTGGAATATCACTGTCCTAGAAGCTTTTCATACAGCTTATGAGAACTTCCAAGGAAAGTTTTACAAGGACTTCACCATGTGCATAGTGCATGCCAAGAGAGTAATGTTTTGATACCACATATTTGTATATTTATTCAAAAATGGCATTTTATACTTAGAAATGAGGATATGTGCTGGACAACTATATATTTTGAAGAGGCCTATATCATTTTTTGCATATAATTGTTTAAGGGCCTACCTTTTACTTAAAGACATGACCTCTTGGAATGAAACGACTCTTGGAACGAAACGACTGAATTTGAATTGTCACAATGAACCGTCAATTGTACAAATATTTGTAACTTATAATTAGAATTTGTAAATGGAACGACACACCAGGAATTCCTAGAGGTGTGATTGTTTGCTCCGTAGACCATAAAAGTAGACACACTTCATTCTCACACCAGAGAGAGAGAGAGAGAGAGAGAGAGAGAGAGAGAGAGAGAGAGAGAGAGAGAGAGAGAGAGAGAGAGAGAGAGAGAGAGAGAGAGAGAGAGAGAGAGAGAGAGATTGGAGAAGTGAATAGAGCGACAAAGGTTATCCTTTCTAATTTCTGTTCTCCGCACTATTGAGTGTGACTGATTTTGGATCTACTAGCAATCTCGTATGCATTACTTAAATCATTCTTTGGTCAGACAGTGAAATAGTTCATGATAGTAGTTTGTTGTGTTTCCATAAAGTTGATCTAAAGAACTACCTTTAAACTAACTTACCCGCCTGCACGAATACTTTGTGTTCGGCATTCGAGTAAAGTATCCCTTGGTGCAGTTTTCCACAGTCACTGATAGAGAAGTATGTATGCATGTGAAGTGCTAGTCCCTGTCTAAGGATTTACTGATCTGTATCCGTGTTGGTAACAAAGATAATTGTTTCTAACCTATTCATGAACTACTTGAGTTCTTTAACCGTGACTGGACTTTAGTTGTTGAGGACTTCTGTCTAGAATGGATTAGTTCATGACTAAGATTAACTTTTTGTCAGTTCGTACATGCTTGTATTGAACATAACCCGGATCCCTGTTGACAACTTAATCAGTCAGAGTGTAATTCATTTAAGTTACTCTAATATCATTTTACATATAGAACGCTTTTCCTTCGGTTTGATAGAGAAAGACTGTTGTTTAGCATTCATTACCTTTTATACATTTTCTAAAAGTGGTACTGGCTGCTTACAAAATGTCTGTTGACAACTTGATTTTCTCTCGACTCCATTCCATTCGAAATAAGTCAAGATAGTATCAACTTAGCAACTTTTAAGAGCTATCTCCTTGGGGAACGATCTAAATACTACATAAATATAGCAATTCTGTATTGGTATATCACGACAAATGTTCATGTTGTCCTGATCATGAGGCTCAAAAACACTTATGATCAAGTGTTCAAGAGTGGTTCTACCACTAGGCCACCATCGCTTGAGAGAGGGGCCATGTTTGCAAGACAAAAGAGGAAACATCTCAAACCCTCGAGGCCTAGGAATATTATTATCACTGAGGCCTCTTCGCCTTCCCCTACACCCCTAATTTGTCTTCTAGCTGGAACATCACAGTCTGACATGCTAGTCCACCCACCACTCCTACCTACTCCAGCTTCGATACTCTATACGTTCCATCTCCTCGTGTGGACAGCATGAATACCATTGTAGATAAAATTATTTTGTGCTGAATTCACACGTGTGGGACGCCCTACACATGTACTTTTGATCTCCTAAGCCCAATAATACCATAAAGATCAGACTAGCATTGATTGACGATAGGAAAGCTGATCATACAAGAAATACTATTGTGTTACAAGCAAGATCTGTCAACAAAACATAAGACTAAGCATCATAAATGCCTCTACTCGGCTAGAGAGAGAAAATAGCAAGTACAAAACTCGTGGAGAGAGAGAGAAGGCACAAAGAGCTTGTCTTCAAATTTGCATTATACACAAATTTCATCATTTTCTCAATGAGAGTACATCACATATATATAGATCCATGGACTCTTCTCCTACTTTGAGCTGAATTGGAGTTGTGGATCCACCTCTCAAGCTATCTAGACTTATCCAAGACACCTCATTATGTCTAATTGTGCCACCTAGTCTTTTCATGCATTAAATGTGGCATGTAAAGTACAAATGGCAATTTCTATGGTAGCTCGAGTTTCTACTTCTACCTACCTTGAATATTTTATTCTAAGATGGGTCTTTACTAAGCCAAAAGAGCTTAATTCATCTTTGGCATTTTTAGGACCCCTACTCACAACATTAGATAGATTTTTCAATATTTTGACACTCCTCCTAAAAATGTATCTAATGTGAATCAAGCATTGATCTTGAGATAAGACCAAGATTAGATCTATGCTTTGAGAAGGCACTTTTGCAAAGTGGCTTTGTGAGAAGATCAGCAATACACGAAGATGTGTCGACATGTTCCAAGTTGATTTCACCTCCAATGAGCTTTTCCCTTACAAAGTGATGTGCCACTTCTATATGCTTGCTTCTTGCATGAAAAATAGGATTGTTTGCAAAAGCTTGTGCCGATATGTTGTCACATTTGATCAAGGGAAGATCATCCTCTTTGATGCACTTTAGCTCCATGATTAACCTCTTGATCCAAAGCACCTCTTTAGTTGTTGTAGTGAGTGCTTTGTACTCGGCCTCACAAGATGATAGAGATATGGTATCTTGCTTCTTTGAAAGCCAAGACACAAGATTGCCTCCCGCTCGTGACGAAGCTTTCAGTTGGTTAAGTCTGATGTAAGTCAGACCGCTTGCTTGGATTGGATGTTACTCGTTTGTAACGAAGCTTCGAGTTGGTTAAGACTTCTAAATAGCAAACACACCTTAGATTTATCCTTAATAAATCCTTGAGGTTGTTCCATGTATATCTCCTCCTCAAGATAGCCATTCAAAAAAGCGTTGGAGACATCAAGTTGAAACAGTTTCCAATTGAAAAATAAGGCAATAGAAATTATGATCTGTATTGTCACCATCTTTGCTACAGAAGCAAAGGTTTCTTCATAGTCAAGGCCATATATCTGTGCAAAGCCTTTAGCACATAATCTTGCCTTGTACTTGTTGATGGAGACATCATGATTGTATTTGATCCTGAACACCCTTGCTCTTTGAAGATGAGAAGTGCACATCCGAGTGTATGACTCCAATGGATGTGTAGTCTTGATAGATGACTTTGAAAAAGGCTTCTTATGAGACTTAGATATGGCACAAGCCTCACATGGCTTGAAATTCTTGGAGATATGATTAGGCAGGCCAATAGCTTTGGCTTTCTTGACCATGGACATCATAGTTCTATGCCATAGTTCCTCCAAAGACATATGAGTAGCAAAAGCACTATCACAAGAGTTAGCATACTCTTTGGGATCAAGCTTGTAGATTCCACCATATCTAGACCCAAATGCAAGGATCTCATCATGCTTCTTGATTGTACACGTATCAACATTGGAATTCACATCTAGTCCACTATCAAACAATTGCCCAACGCTAATAAGATTTTTTGTTAACTTGGGAACAAAAAGTACATTAGACAGAGAAAGAACTTTTGATGAAGAAAGCTTTAAGGAAATGGTCCCTATGTCTTCAATAGCACACTCATGATCGTTTGCTTTGTAGATGGACTTCTTGGCTCCTTCATAAGGTGACATAGATGAAAAAGAATGCTTGGAGCTACACATATGTGATGAAGCTCCACTGTTGATGTACCACGAACCATCCTTCCTGAAAGGTGATGAAGAAAAACTCGAGACCATAAGAGATCCCTCTCCATCACTTGCATGAGCATCTTCCTTCTCTTCATTAGAAATGTTGGCTTGATTGAATTGACTCTTCTTCTTGAAGCAATTGGTGGCATAATGCCCCTTCTTGCCACAAAAGAAACACTTGATGTTTTTCTTCTTCTTCTTGGATGTGGAAGCTTAAGATGACTCATCCTCTTCTCCTTTCTCCTTGAAAATAAGATGGTTCTTACTTGAAGAGGATTGGTGTTGATTCTTACTTCTTGTCTTGTGCTTGTCTTTGGTAAAGAGAGCTTTACCATCAATGTTGAGAGATAGTCTCTCCATTTTCAAGAGTTTATACTCTTGTCTTGATTCTTCAGAAATGAGCACACTTTGGAGTGCTTCCAAACTTGGTAGCTCCTCCTTAATGGCATAACTCTAAACAAGGTTGTCATATTCCTCCTTTAACCCATTAAGTATGACTTGAACAAGTTCATTTTGGTTGATGGAGTCTCCTATGCATGACAATTCTCTATGGAGGTCTTTAACTCTCATTACATAAGCTGAAAAACATTCATCACTTCGCTGTACACTTTGAAAAATTTGGTTTCTTAGTGTTAGAAGTCTAGAGGTATTCTTTGCCTCATAGATAGACTTGATGTGAAAAATTGCCTACATTGGCAAATCTAGCCATGTAGAATATCGTACATTTTGTCAATATTGTTTGTTGGTTACTTGAATGGCCAAAGTGCCACTTGTACATACACACCTAAAGTAGGTTACCACGAGTCAAGAGGAGTGGTTGTGTCCATTTGGTAGTGATTCCTACTTTGTAGGATCTAGACCATAATTTATGATGAGATTTGTACCTACCATGCACCTACCAAGCATGACCCTTGGATCTAGCTAGGGTTTTCACATTAGGGCAAGAAAGTGGAGTCTACTTCCTTATTACATGCTGGATTTTCACCTAAATTAGCAAAGGAAGTGTGTTTTACTATGTATTCCCATTCTCCATAGTGAGACGATAGAAACTTTTTGGAGCCTCAAGGAGAAACTCGAGTTTCCTCTCATTGTATGGTGATTACTCTTGATTTCCAATGAAACCCAGCTTCGGCACTTTGTAAACACTGTCTACAGGCCGTACTACAGCCTTATTTCCACACGTGTGGAGTTGGATTACACTAATTGATCAATGCTTTGATTGTCTCTACTTGTTTCCTATCAAGCTGCTAAACTAGATCTTGTTTTCTGATGACTAGTTTCTGATAGATTGTCTAACAAGCATACAATCACCTTGTGGATCATTCAAAGATCCATTTATGGTCCTTAATATTGTACTTTTCACACTTGAGAGTATCCCAAGCATTTTGGCATTAATACAAGCACTAATTTCTCTTAAGATGTCATTTGAGACATTCATCTTAATATAATGCAGAGCCATCCTAGCTCTTTTTTTGTGCTTTGGAATTTCTTGATGTATTTGTGGTTCTTCTTCAATGCCAAGTACAATATCCATCACATCTTGTAGTATTAAGACAGATTCCATTTTAACCTTCCAAATTGAGTAATTGGAGGTTGACAATCTTTCACTTGCTTCTAATAGAAAGACACCCATTGAAGTCATAAAGAATGGTGGAAATCAACAAAGATGGATGAAAGAATTGCTTATCTTCTCACTATAGGAACCAATCAAGGGTACAAAACTAGATCCTATGTAAGACTAAGCAAAAAACTGTGAGATAGATCTCAATAGCTTGACAATCTCTCTAAAACAGGATTTGAATCATCAGAAAAGATGAAGTATGGCAAAAGTTATGGTTTTCTGAATTTCATACGTGTGAAATATTCCAAAAATGTCAAATTGACTCAAATACAATCTATTTGTATAAAACAATTTGTTTAGAACCTATAAATTTTGTCTAAATCACATATAGATGAGATTTGTCAACTTCTGGATGATTTTTGTGATCATTCAAGCAATAAATGACATGTACACATGATTTGCCACAGGTCTAGGTGCCCTACCTACAACTCTTCAAAAGCTTATAACTTCTGATTGGCTTATCCAACTGTCATGATTTAAATTGCATCAAATTCTACACATTTCTAGATTTCCAATGGGCTAATTTGCTTGAAATTTGGATATGAGGTGAGAGAGAACCACCAATTTGAAAATGGGCGGATTTCTTCATATAACTTCGAAGACAAATGTTTTCATCGTTTCTTATTGTAAAGAGTAAGTGACTCTGTAATCTGTAGATATTTTTGACATTGTTCTATCATGTTTTACAATGCTTCAGTTACTAATTGATCTCTTGTTTGCAGTCGTCATTGGAACATGCACATCATTTCCGTAAGGGTGGATTTCGATGGGAATATTAACCCTATCTGTGTAAAAATGAGTTCCCTAAGGTCCACCCATGGACATTACAGGAGTTCCTGAGTACAAAAGGGCCTTCTCGAAAGATACTTTTATTTTTCTTCTCTAATTTTTTGCTTTCACTTGGACCGATCAAAAGACCCAAAAATGAAATCTACGTAACGTAGCTCATCGGGCCTAGCAAATTGGTTTGTAAAATTTAAATTTTTAAAATTGTCGTTGGACAGCTCTTACGCATATGATTGGTTGACATGTGTTGCCCGTAGAGTACAATGTTGTCCCAAATCAACTTCTCCAAGTTAAACATTGGTTGGATATTGTGATCACAGTAATCTTGCATAGTTACAATTAGCAACAAAGTTTGAATTATGTGTGTGTGTGTGTGTGTGTGTGTGTGTGTGTGTGTGTGTGTGTGTGTGTGAGAGAGAGAGAGAGAGAGAGAGAGAGAGAGAGAGAGAGAGAGAGAGAGAGAGAGAGAGAGAGAGAGAGAGAGAGAGAGAGAGAGAGAGAGAGAGAGAGAGAGAGAGAGAGAGAGAGAGAGAGAGAGAGAGAGAAACATGGGATCAAGGAGACCAGATCCACAATAGATTTTGTCATTCTTCACAATGAGAAAGACAAAGCAGAAAATTGGATACCAAAAAAATATGTTAAAAACACGGGTATTAATGCATCCATCATCGAAAAGAGCGTTTAGAAAGAGAAAACAATCCAAGTTATCTTTTAGGTCCTATTGGAAAGCTAGAATTCTTAACTTTAGAGCATCGCCAAGTGGGAAAACATGTTGAACTAATACCTCTAAAATAGGAGCCCACACAACCACATGTAGTAATATTGGATGTCATACATTCAGGTATATTGGAGCCAAGTGGTTGTGTGGGCTCCCATTTTAGAGGTGTTAGTTCAACATGTTTATATGCATTCCGAGTTGAGTATTCAATCTGTCCATCTAAATGATCATAAAAAATACAATTGTAAGTATCTGAATCATTGCGGTTTTATTTTTATGCAACTAAATCCAACTCTATTCTTTTATGCAGATTTACTTTTATTTAGCAGACTGAATTTGGATATCTATTTAGAAACTCATATCTATTCTGTCATGCATATTTATATCCATCAAATATAAAGGAATGGGAGCCCACACAACCACTTGCAGGTATATTGGATGTCATACATTCAGATATAGGAAAATTGTAGTACAAAGGTCGATCTTCAAAAGAACTTGTTGATCTGACTCAGCAACTTCGACTAGATTCTGTCCTTGCAAAATGTTGAAATAACTGAAAAGTTATTCAACAGATGTGCTGCTGCCTGAATGATGGGTTCCATGATAGCATCTATCAGGTAACCATTGTTAGTCTGGATTGGGATTTCTGGTGCGTTTAGGTGACGAACGGTTTGATCAGAGTTTTGGTGTGACGATGGGAGATGGGTTGACGATCATCTGACATAATGCCAATGGTGATTATCGAGTTTGCATTAATCATGACCTTGTACGTGGTGGTACAGGAAGTGGAAGCGAGTCTTTTCCTCGTCCTAGGTGGCGTAAGCATGAAGGGCGAGGCCCATGTTAATCTCAGAATGGAAAAGCACCGGGTAAAAACCCATTGCCTCTAGAAGTGGGCCGGCTGCCTACAGCCATGGTTGGATCAGAGCGTCAGAGGGTAAGGGCCAAATTTGTGTGGCCTCAGAGATTTCACGCTGGATCACCTGCTTGGTGCCAAAGTCTTCAAAGGATGAGTTGGCCATGTTAGCAGTGATGATTAGAGGTCAAAAAAGTAGAAAAAACGGTGGAAAAGGTAAAAAGGTGTGGAAATGACAAAAACTATGAATTACGAGTGTTGGATGACAAGTATTGTAGTTCAGAGCATAGATCAATGTTCAGTATGAGCAGATGATAGTTGGTAGGAATTTTGGTCGCAAACGAATAACTTGGTAATTTCAGTGTAAATTTTGGCAGAGCTTCGCTAGCAAAGGTGACAAATGACTCGAGCCTGGGAACTTCTTGTTGCAGGGTGAATTGAACCGATGTAATCCAATCCCCACTTTTTGAATGGTGCTTGGGCTAAGACCGGGTGCAGTAGGTCATAATTCAATCTCGTTGGCCTTCTCGCCCTTTGGCACACATCGCACTTTTTCAAGTATTCCTCCGTATCCTTATGAATGGTTGGCCACCAACATCTTGGTTGTGAGATCTTGCGAACTGTAATGTCGGAAGAAAAATGGCCTCCACCCATGCCTTTATGTGAAAGTGAAATGATCTGGGTGGCCTCATGAGGAAGAATACACCGTCGAAGAATTCTATCTAGTCCTCTTTGATACAACTGGCCGACAATCAGCTGATAAGGTCTAGCCTTCAAGATCAATTTCCGCTGTTCCGCCTTTGGTAGTGATTTGTCTGGTTGGCCCCGCATTAGATATTTTAATCGCATAGATCATTGCCAGTGCTTCTCGCTTTGTGGTTGAATAATTCATTTCGGTATCACTGAGCTGTCCGCTTGCAAATCGGATTGGAAAATCCTTTTTGTGTTCACTTGGCTGGGTTAAGACTACTCCAACTGCATACTTCGATGTGTCCATATGCACGTGAAACTCAATGGAGCAATTGGGTAGGCGTAGGATTGGTGCTGAGGCCAATGCATCCTTAAGCTTCTGGAAAGCCCTTAGGACTTCCTTGTTCCAATGTGGATCCGTCGTGAGTTTGTAAATTGGTTGGGCTAACTCCACAAAATCAAGAATGAAAATCCTATAATAGTTAGCATGATCCATGAAGATATAGACTTCGCGGATCGTCTCCGGTGGTGGTAGATCAACAATTATCCTGATCTTTGATAGATTTGTGGCGATCCCGTGTCTTGACACTATATGGCCGAGAATCAAGCCATGTGTCACCCAAAATTGACATTTTTCTGGATTCAGGAAGATCTAGTAGTCACAACAGTTTTGTAACACCTTCTCCAAATTGGATAAGTGTTCTGAGTCTGGTCCATGCACGCACAGATCATCCAAGAAAATCTCCAAAAATTTTTGCAAATAATCTTTGAATGTCGTCTGCATGACTCGCTAGAAGGTGCTTGGGGCATTGTAAAGTGCGAATGGCATCACTTTATAGGCATAAGTTCCCCATTTCGTGGCAAATGCTATCTTGTGCTGGTTCTGAGGGGCTATCTTCACCTGGTTGTAGCCGTTGAAGCCGTCTAGAAAACTGTAGGCTTCGGCGCCAGCTACTCTGTCGAGGACACTTTTCGTAAATGGTAGAGAAAAATGATCTTTTTTGGTGACTGCATTTAGCGCCTTTAGATTCACACAAATCCGCATTTTGCCGTTCTTCTTGGGTACTATAACTATCGGTGATACCCATTCCATGTGCTCGATTTCATAGATGAAATCTGCATCCATCAGCTTCTGCAATTCTTGCTTGATCAGCTCAGTATAATTCGGGTTGCAGCGGTAATAATAGCTTACCTTGGGAACTACTCCATCCACCAAGGGTATGGTGTGTTGGACTACTGTTGGTGGAATGCCCTTCAGGTCACTATAACGCCAGGAAAAACAGTCTTTATACTCCACCAACAACGATCATAGTCTCTGGAATTGTGTGGGTGTTAACTGCTCTCCCACATGCACTATCTTTTCTTCTTCACCTGGCTTGACAAGATTCATCAACTATATTCGCGCAGGTCCCTTGAAGACTTGTTTCGCTGGTGCCTGACTTTGATTAGGTTCTCTTTGGGCTTGCGGCATCATGATTACCATGTCATCCAAGGTATAATTCTTGAAAGTCTCAGGCATCTCGTGAAGTGGTGCTCGTCGAGATTCCTCCTTTAGCATATTGATCTTAGTCCGACTTGTCATTTTTTGATTTTTTGTCACCTGTGTAGAAGATGACGCTGTATCTGAGTCTATCTTGATTGACTTCAAGGAGTCCAACATCTTCTTTTTGCCCTTTTTTGTCATTTTGGTGGGTTCATCCCTGTTGTCTTTCATCGAGACTGCCGTGACATTCACCTCGTGGTTACGAATATCAACATCCACTATAGCTATCGCCTCTTTGGGTAGATCACTCCATCGGATCACCTGGTTGTAGCGTTGCTTCAACTAATTCTTCTTATTCGCAGGTGCCTTGGGTGGATCGATCCTTGAGATTTTCGCCATAACAGACTTTTGCAGTGGTTGAGTTGGTACTTTCTTGGTTCTGTAATGATCTAGGTCCATGTGATGTAGGACCTGTTCATCAGTCAGCTCAATCTCCTTATTATAAGTTAGAGCATGTTGCCAAGGGACTAGATCATCGTCCACTAGGTTCTCAATAGGCTCCACTGACAGCCATGCTATGTTTATCATATTCACCCCAAATGTGACTGGTGTGTCCATAGTGTAACACTTGGGTGTAGATGTACTGGGTTTCGGATCTGATTCATATTGACATGCCCGACAGTCGATAGTTGCTAACTCATCCGTCCATCTTATAACATCCGTCTCTGAATCATAGTGATCTCCCTTGGATGGCCTTGGGCGATCAATCGTGTGATCTATCGTAGATGATCCGTCATCAGCTTTGAGTGCAATAGATTTCACCGCCCATGTGGTTGAATCAGCCTTTACAGTATGTTCTCTTCTGAAGTTTCCCGTACTCCAGTTGTGTACTACTTGCGCAGTCCTCAAGCATGGTCTTCTCAGTAAAACACGGTATGCAGATGGAGATTCAGGTATATCCATGACTACAAAAGTAATTGCAAACTGCATGCCTACTATCTTTACGGGGATATTGGCAGCTACAGCTTTTGGTTTCACACAGAATTGATCTGCTAGCTTGATGGCGAATCTTGTTGGCTTCAACCCTTGCAAACCCCATTTTTTATAAAAAGTAGTGGAGATTAAATTGACACCCGATTCTCCATCTACCATTGTTGCCTCGTCCTCGTATCTCTTGTGTTTGATTGGTAAAGTAATATTGTGTTCCTCGCTTTCCCATGCTGCTCTGATGTGGAGGACGTTACTTGTTTCTTCATAGTCCGTATAGTATATGGCTCAAGTGCTACTGGCTCCTCATCTGCTTTGGCACATTCAGCTAGAAGGCTTTTCGCTTGTGGTGCAATTCGCAGTAGTTCTCCGAGTGGTAAACTAACATGGCTTGACAATAAAAGTGTGAGCCTTTCAGTGCGTGGTTCCTCGGGCTCCACCATGTGAAAAGGTGGTTCATGTTGGTGCAACCGATCATTCTGATTAGTGCACAGTGGTGAGCCCACTTGCGGTATTCCTTCGACGCCAACTGGAGGTTCCGTGGGATTGTTTCTTTCTTGCTCTTTTTCCTCCGCTTGTGCTTTATGTACCTAGTGTCTTATTTTCTAGTACTGCCTTCTTTCTTCTCTCACATTCGGATATGGCGCAGAAATTGAGGGTTGGTCGTCAGTGATCGATGGTGGTGGTGAGGGAGCCACTTCCTTCCTCTTCTGTGCTCGCGTAACAGCTAATACAGGAGCGTGGAATTGTCGTCCTTCCAATGGCATCCTTGTTGGAACTGCTGGTTGCTATATTGCAATGAAGTTAAGAGGTGCACTGGTTTCAGGTTTAAATGAACAATTCTTAAACAGTGTCCATAACCACATTCACGATAGATGGATGTATATTGTCCCTTGTAGGGACATTCCGCAATTCTGTGTCCTTCGCCACATCCGTAGCAGCCGTAATTTCTTCCGTCTTGACACTGAGTTTGAGCTGCATAGGCCGCAACATATTCATTTATGACAGGATCCATAAATGGTTCATCTGGTCCGTACCATTGCTGCTACTCAGGTTGAGGTGGCATTTGCATCTCTGGTTCCGCTGTTGTCAGGTTTACATGGGACACTTGTTGATTGGTTGGCCCTTGTGGTGCAGGTAAGGCTATACGTTGTTGTTGATTCGGTGCGCCGTACCTCGGTGCCGCGTTGGGAGCCCCTTGATGGTAAGGATAAGAAGTTTGATAAGGACTTCTTTTCTGTTGAACGATCTGGGGGTTAAACAGGCAAAATGTCGTATCGTGCGATGTTGCATTGCACAGATGGCAGAATCTATGTGTCAGTCTTGGATTTTGCTTTAGGATTGGACACCATACATTCTCCCATCTCGGATACTACAGCTGGTTTGGTTCCGGTTGATGTGGCGTTACTGCTACAGCTCCCTATAAGGCTTTCACTTTCTGGTCAAACTGCGTCATAAGTTGCTCCATCTGTTGTTTGTGTAATTTCTGACAAAATTTCCAAAATTCACACGTGTGGGGAATGTCCACAAGTATGATTGATCTTGATTAAGCTTTGTGATTAGCACAATAACCTGATTCTAGATTGTTTAGCAAGATCTAGTTCAGAAGAAATGGCTCAACCACAATCTAGCATGCTAAGCATCAAATTATGATAGCAATGAATCAAAGAATGAACAAAAGTACAAGATTTCAGTGTATTAGCATTAGCTTCAACACGAGTTAGAGAGAGAAAGCTAGAGAGATAACAAAAACAATAGTTTAGATCCAAAATGGCATGAGGTAGCTACAAAACTTTGGTTCTTCATCATTGATTGTGAGGAGAGCTACACATATTTATGGAGTTTGAGGTAGCTCGAGGTAGACCCACATCTATCCATTCCAAACTGACAACTAAAGTGACATCTAGAGTCTATGTGACATTTGTCACTTGCCATGCATGAAATTCTACCAACTTTTTACAGGTGTACTAGTTCTAACTAACAAAGTACAAATCCTCATGCATGTGTCCATTATACTTTGTGCATGCCTTGCATGTCACTATGATCACTTACAATTAATGCATGTGAATTTCCACGAGTTTCTACAAGCATGAATTTGCCAATTCTATGTCTACAAACTATATGCAAGTTGTATTCTTCAATCTAGACATTACATAACCATGTAGCTTGAGTTCTATGTAGGCCAAACTTGGCATTTTGCATCAATGAGCTACATACTTGCATGGTACAACATTTGTAGCAAGCCAAGAAATCAATATGATTTGTTTTTCCAATTTTAACACTCCTCCTAAAAATAATCTATATTGATTTGAACATGGATCTTGGTATAACTCCAAGATTGGCTCTATGCTTGATGATGGAACTTTTGCTCAAAGGTTTGGTGAGCATATCGGCAATGCAAGATGATGTGTCGATGTGCTCCAAATTGAACTTTTCTCCAATGAGCTTCTCTCTCACGAAGTGATGTGCAACTTCGATATGCTTGCTCCTTGTATGGAATATCGGGTTGTTGGCAAGGGCTTGGGCTGAAATGTTGTCACACATGATCATAGGTAGATCCTCTTCCAGGATTATCTTTAGTTACACTAGTAACCTCTTGATCCAAAGCACTTCCTTTGTTGTTGTAGTGAGTGCCTTGTACTCAGCTTCACATGATGAGAGTGATACAGTATCTTGCTTTTTGGAAAGCCAAGATATCAAGTTTCCTCCAAGATATATGACATAAGCACTTGTAGATTTTTGATCTGCTCTATCACTTGCAAAATTCGAGTCAGAATAACCAATAATAGAAAGATCTTCACTTTTATACAATCAACCAACATCAAAAGTTGAAGATATATATCTAAGCACTCTCTTGGCCATTTTTCAATGATAGTAGGATTTTGCATATCCTAGCTCAACTTATGAACACTAAAGCTTATGTCAGGTCTAGTTATTGTGAGCCAAATTAAGGAGCCTATAAGACTTCTAAAAAGGGTGATGTCCACGAAGGATCTTTCATCACCTTTGTTAGAATCCTTTACATTTTGTTCCATAGGTGTTTCTATACTCTTACAATTCAACATATTGAACTTCTTTAACATTGAAAGAGCATACTTGGACTGACATACAAAAGCTTTATCTTTAAGAAAGTCAATCTCTAATCCTAGAATATAGTGAGTTTTTCCAAGATCTTGCATCTTGAACTCTTTTCCAAGTGCAATCTTGGTTTCCTCAACTAACTTGATACTACTTCCTGTCCGAATGATATCATCAACATAAATAAGAAGAATGACAATATCTTTATCAAAAAACTTGACATATAAGGAAGGATCATAGTTACTAAGATTAAATCCTAGTGACTCGATAATACCATGACCTTGGAGCTTGCTTCAATCCATATAAACTTTTGAAGAGCAAGCAAACTTTTTCTTTATCATGGATGAACCCAGTAGGCTGATCCATATAAATCTCTTCTTCTAGATACCCATTTAGAAATGCATTAGAGACATCTAGTTGAAGAACTTGCCAATTGAAAAAACAAGCAAGAAAAATTATGATTCTAATTGATACCATCTTTGCAACTAGGGCAAAGGTCTCCTCATAATCAAGTCCACAAACTTGAGCGAAACCTTTAGCACAAAGCCTAGCCTTGTACTTGTTGATTGTGCCACCTTGATTATACTTGACTCGAAAAACCTTGCAACCAATGATGTGCTTGTTGGATGGAAGATCCACTAGCTCCCATGTCTTATTGGCCATCAAAGATTCATATTCCTCCTTCATGGCAAGGTACCATTCCTTCAAGTTGAGTGCATCATATACATCCTTCGTCTCCTCATGAGAAATAAAATAGGCATAATTAGTGGAGTTGATTTCCACTTGCTTGTCTCTATCTTCATAGGTAAGCCTTCTAGGCTCGGATCTTTCTCTTTGAGATCTCCTTGGTGAAAAGATTCGAGGTGACTCCTCCTCAATTCTCGGCCCCATTTCTCCATGATAATCTTCAAGGGTGAGGATTGGAGTATCTTTGTGAGAATCTTTGAACTCAGCCTCCTCAAGAATGTATTTTTTATCTTCATGGAATATAACATCTCTACTCTCAATTGTAGTTGAGGTAGAGGGAACATAGATTCTGTAAGCTTTCTTGTTGGATGCATATCCAACCACGATCCCTTTAATAGGATTAGGATCATCTCTTTTCCTTGTTTCCAAGGGCATATTAACAAAGCAAGCACAACCAAAAACTCTAAGGTGATGTACCTTAGGTTCTTAAACAAGGCTTCAAAAGGTGATTTTCCAGCAAGTGCATTGTGAGGTAATCTATTGCACAAATAGTTTGCACAATTTATGGCTTCACCCCAATAATCAATAGGCAAAGAAGCTGCTACTCGAATTGCTTTAGCACATTCACATAAAGATCTGTTTTTCCTCTCAGCTACTCCATTTTGAGATGGAGAATAAGCACAAGAAAACTTTCACTTTATTCCTTCACCTTCACAGTACTCATGAAACCTGTTGGAGATGTATTCACCTCTTCCATCACATCTTCAAGCCTTAACTTCAAAAGAAAACTGTTTCTCAACATAAGCTTTGAAGATTAGGAAGTGATCAAAAACCATTGCCTTTGAAGAAAGTAGATACAACCAAGTATATCTAGTAAAGTCATCAATAAAGGTGACAAAACATGTTGCACCACCAATACTTTTAGAAGAGGAAAAATGTACTTCTGATTGTATAAGCTCCAAAGGATGAGTAGTCTTTATAAAAGACTTCTAATATGGCTTTCTGTGTGACTTTGCAATGGCACAAGCCTCACAAGGCTTGAAATCTTTAGAAAGAATTTTTTTTTTGGAAGACCAATAGTTTTCATCTTCTTAACCATAGAAGACATAGATTTAAAGTTAGGATGACCCAACCTTCTATGCCACAACTCCTTCATAGATAACAAGACAACTTCACAAAGGTTTGCATTCTCATAATAATTCAACTTAAAAATTCCACCACATCTAGATCCATCAGCAAGGATCTCATCTTTTCTCTTAATAAAACAAGTATTGGAGTTGAATTTTACATCACAACCGTTATCAAGCAACTTTCCCACACTAATTAAGCTCTTTGTGAGGTTTGGAATGAGAAGAACATTAGAAAGTGCAAGAACTTTTGAAGAAGCAAGTTTCAATGGAATGTTGCCAATTCCTTCTATTGGACACTCATGATCATTAGCTGTGTAAATAGATCTCTTGAGTCCTTTGAAAGGTAAGATTGAGTCAAATGACTCCTTTGAATAGCACATATGTGAAGAGGCTCCACTGTCTATGTACCAAGCTCCATATTTCTTGAAAGGTGATGAAGAAAACCTAGACCCATAAGTGATCCTTCTCCATCACTTGCAACAAAGTCTTCTTCAATCTCTTTGGAGAGATTAGCTTGCTTGAGTTGGTTTTTCTTCTTGAAGCAATTAGAGGCATAGTGCCCCTTCTTGCCACAGAAGAAACACTTCACTTTTTTCTTCTTGGTCTTTGAGTTAGAAGGATGAGATGTATCATCCTCTTCATCATCTTTGTCTCGATCTTTGGCTTTGTCTTTGTTGGATGCTTGAGAGAACTGGTTCTGACTCCTTCCTTTCTGCTTGCCTTTGACAAAGAGGGCTTTGTCACTTCCACTATGCTCGAGTTTGTTCATCCTGGAGAGTTTATAGCTTTGTCTAGATTCTTCAGAAATAAGAATTCCTTGGAGAATTCTAAATTAGGCAACTCCTCTTTAATAGCAAAAGACTAAACAAGATTATCATAGTCATCTCTCAAGCCATTCAGTATGACTTGAACTAGCTCATCTTGGTTAATAGTAACACCAACACAGGAAAGCTCTCTATGTAAATCTTTAACTCTCAGAACATAGTTAGATGCACTCTCTTCACTTCTTTGAAAACTTTGGAAAATTTGATTCCTAAGAGTGAGTATTCTAGAAGTATTCTTTGCTTCACAGATGGTCTTTAGTGCATCCCAAGCTTCTTTGGCTGTAGTGCAAGATCTTATCTCTCTCAAAATTTCATTAGATACATTCATCTTAATGAAATGTAGAGTCATTCTAGCTCTTTTCTTGTACTTAAGAATTGCAGCCTGTGCTTGAGGCTCCTCCTCAACACCAAGCACAATATCCATAACATCCTGGAGTATCAAGATAGACTCCATTCTGAACTTCCAAATTGAGTAATTAGAAGTGTTTAGTCTTTCACTGGCTTCTAGAAGATATCCTCCCTGAGATGCCATTTTAATGAAGACTTCTTAGTTATTGGATTGAGATATATTTGAGCTTGTTCCAATTAAAGTTGCTGCTCTCTTTCACTATAGGTATTTTCAAGGATGTACTACCTTCCTATGTGAAACACTTGCAACTGTATTTGAGATGACTCTCAAATATTCCACAAAACAAGTTATCTAGATCAGACACACAAAGTGGATTGAGACACTTTGGCTAGTTTGAATCCTACTTTTGGCATGTGTGAAATGGATCAAAAGAAAACACAATTGACTCTCAGAAGGCTCAAAAGGTGTTCATTACTTCAAACTTAGTCTTGATCTTCAGTTTCTTGTGTAGGATGCTCAAAACAATGGATTCAGAACAAAGCAAGACTAAATCAAATCAAAATGTTGTGCTAGACACATCAGATTGTTTTGATTTCAATTTCTATGAAAAGTACAAATCATAAGCTTTCCATTAAGCTATAACACTGCTATATTTGGATCTACTAACAAGGAGAACAAAAAGACTAAAAATATTTGATTTTCACAAGTGCGGAATTCCAGATTTCCGGACTACCACTTTTCAGGTCTAAAAATTCAATCCCAATCTGATTTGTTCCAAATACACTTTAGAGAAAGGAGAGAAAAAGTGTAAAACTACTTTTTTGCTTGATTTAGCTCTTAGTTTCTTGTACAATCAGAGATGTTATCATGCAAAGCGCAATTTGGCTCTGATACCATGACAAAATTTATAGAATTCACACGTGTGGGAAATGTCCAAAAGTATGATTGATCTTGATTAAGCTTTGTGATTAGCACAATAACCTAATTATTTTATTTACACTTTGGCTTGCGTGCTCATTGGGCCATGGGCTTATAAGCGCCGGATGCCATGCCCTTGCAACACATTTTATTGGACGATTTTATTTATAAACACTTTGTTGGGAATACCCCCAACAAGCGGCTCTTATCTCATGCTTTAAACCAAGAAAGTTTCTGAAAGATCCATTTCTCCTGTCAAGATGGGAAAGAGAGAAAGGGTTTGGGACTACACCGAACGGCTCAATCATCTAAGATCTGAATGCAACACAGATCTGACTCCCGATCATGTGGTTTCTCGCTGGGTTATCACGAAGCATCCGAAGAGAGCCTAAACGATGGGAACAGTACACCACGTTGCAAGAAGCCATGGAAGACGCTATTAGAGAAGAGGATAAGGCTCAGGCGATGACTCTTATCCAACAGTCCATCATCCGACTCCCTCGGTAGCATCAATCTCCAATACTTCCAATATCTCAATAAATCTATTGATGGAACAAATGACGAAGCTACACAAACAACAGATGGAGCAATTAATGGCCCAAGTTTGATAAAAAAAACTGTAGGCCTTAAAAGGAGCTGTAGTGTCATCCTCTAAAGCACCAGAACAGAACCAGTTACAGTATCCTCAAAGGGAGAATGTATGGTGTCCAGTTTGTACCCAAAATCATATTGCCAACGACTAGTTTTGAAACATAATCTTAAACTGACACAATGGTATTGCCACCTGTGCAACACGTCATCACACGAAATAATGTTCTGCCCATTCAACCCAAGGATCATACAACAAAAGAGAAATACATACCAAACTGTTAAAAATTGTAAAACATATCTATCATCTGTTGTTAATGATTGGGGGATCCTACCCATGTAAATATTCTGTACATATCCAAGGTATGTGAATTGAGCACATATCCTTGTAGAATAGGGCGAGTTTGGGTTAGGTAGATCAAATTCCAGTGACATGCATAAAGTCTAGTTGGTCTAGTATGATATGCAATAATGTTGACAATGTCTAGTTTGACATGCATATAGAGATTCACATGGAATTGGTCAATTATGACCTTGTAGAATCTCGAGCCACAATAAATGCATAATGTCCTAAGTTTCCATAGTGACATGCAAAGCATGCATTCACTCTAATGGACACATGCATGGAGATTTGTACATGGCTAGTTGAGAAATTGCCATTTGGAGAAAGTAGGTAGAAGTTAGGTGCAACCTATGCATGCTAGTAGTTAGGTGTCAAGTTAATAGTTGTTTGCACTTGAATAGGTGTAGGATGTGAATTGAATGCAAGGAGTACCACAAATTTTGGCTCTCCTATATATGTACATATCATTCTCATTCACAAAGTAATGAAGAACCAAAGTTTTGTAGCTATCTCATGCTTGGTTGGATCTAACCTGTTTTTTCTTGTTATTTCTCTAGCTCTCTCTCTCTAACTCGTATTGAGGCTAATGCTTATACATCGTAATCTTGTACTTTTAATCATTCTTTGATTCATTGCTATCATAGTCTATTGATTAGCATGCTAGATTGTGAATTAGCCATATCTTCTGAACTAGATCTTGTTGAACAATCTAGAATCAGGGTACTGTGCCAATCACAAAGCTTAATCAAGATCAGTCACTCTTGTGGACATTCTCCACACGAATTCCGGAATTTTCAACATGGTATCAGAGCCACATTAAGCTTTGCATGCTAACAACTCTGATTGTACAAGAAACTGAGAGCTCGATCAAGAAAAAAAGCAGTTTTGCACTTTTTCTAACCTTTCTCTGAAGTGTATTTGGATCAAATCAGACCTGAACTGAATTTTCAGACTTGAATTGAGGTAGTACGGAATTTTGGAATTTCGCACGTGTGAAAATCAGAGATTTTCAGTCCCTTTGTTTTCCTTGCTGATAAATCCAAAGATAGTAGTGTTATAGCTTGACGGAAAGCTTATGATCTGTACTTTTCATAGAAATTGAAACCAAATCAATCTGAAGTGTCTGGCAAGAGTTATAAGCTCTTAAAGAGGATTAGGATAGGTCCAAAATTTGAGTGACAACATTTTGATTTGAATCAATTTTTACTTTGTTCTGAATTCATGGTTTTGAGCATCCTACACAAGAAACTAAAGATCAAGACTGAGTTTGAAGTAATTGAACACCCTTTGAGCCTTCTGAGTGTCAATAGTGTTTTTGTTTGTTGCATTTCACACGTGCCAAAAGTAGGATTCAAACTAACCAAAGTGTCTCAATCCACTTTGTGTATCTGATCTAGTTAGCTTGTCTTGTGGAATATTTGAAATCTGTCTCAAATACAGTTGCATGTGTTTCACATAGGAAGGTAGTACATTTTCTGAAAATACCTATAGTGAAAGAGAGTAGCAACTCTAAGTCAGATAGGAACAAGCTCAAACATATTGCAGTCCAATTACAAGAGTCTTCACATTCATGGCATATGTAGGAGATTGTCTCTTTCAAGCTAGTGAAAGACTATACACCTTTAACTATTCATTTTGGAAGGATAGGATAGAATCCTTGTTGATTCTCTATGGTGTAATGGATATTGTAACTGGAACTGAAGTTGAACATGCAGTTTTTGATGAGGCTCAGAGATTCAAGAAGAGAGCAAGAATTGCTCTACATATCATCAAATTGAACATCTCTGATGAGATGTTGAAAGAGATTAGTTCATGCACCTCAGCAAAGGAGACTTGGGAGACTCTGAAGAACCTTCAAGAAGCCGAGTTCAAGTCAAGAAAGAGGAGTAAGAACCAGTATTCTCGTGCCTTCAGCAAGAAAAAAGCAAAGAACAAAGACTATGGTGGAGTAGAAGATGAGTCAACTCATCCTTCTAACTTCAAGAAGAAGACACAAGAAGTTCAAACCAGTTGTATCATAGAAGACTCCCATGCAAGTTGTGGAGAGGCATCTCTTCTGATGTCTAGTTTTTCTTCTCTACCTTTTAATGATGTATCATGGTATATTGATAGTGGAGCAACAACTCATATGAGTTGCTCCAAAGATTCTTTTGTTTCTATTGAATCTATTCTAGATCCTAAGAAATCAATATACACAGTAGTTGGTGATGCATGGGCAATTGAAGGTGTTGGAAGTTGTTCCTTTAAACTTACATCTTCTATGAATTTTACACTTTCCAATGTTCTCTATGTGCCTAATCTCACAAAGAGTGTATTTAGTATAGGAAAGTTGTTAGATGATGGTTATGAATTGGATTTCAATATCAATGGTTGTTTCATAAAGAAAGAAGATAAGATATTTGCAAGTGGATCTAAATATGGAGGTATTTTCAAGCTAGATGTGCATGAAAATTCAAGTTTATGTGATACTGCATTGATGACTTATGTTTCCAAGGAGGAGCTATGGCATAGGAAGTTGTATGTTTCCGACTTCAGGTCTATACCTATTATAGTCAAGGAGATCAAGCCAAGAGAGGCTTATTCTATGGCAAAATCACTTATGGATCCATATTTAATGTCTTCTAAAAAGACAGAACATTCTATGGAGTTGGAACATTCCAATGTTCATCTTCCTTTATCAGTAAGCAAGGAAGGTGTTTCTTGCTTTGCATGTACTATTGATGGATCCACAAGTTACATATGGCCGTGTCTTGTCTCTTCAAGTTTTTTGGTGCATGTGTATGTTCCATCATGTGAAACTTTATGGAGCTATGAAGCTAATGGAAGGAGTGCACTTTATCAAGTCTTGTTCAGTTATAAGCCTAAGGTTGTATACCTCAGTGTTGTTGAAGACTATTGCTTTGTATGTGGTTTCTTGGAAAGAAAGAAGGATGGTGATCCTAGTCTGTGGATCATGGTTGGATGCTTATCCACCAAGGAAGGCTACATAGCCTTTACACTCTCTATCTCAAAGGTGTTTGAGCATGGAGAAGTTCTTGATTTTGAAGATCTATTTTCTATCTTGGAAGTGGTCGAGAGCACAGTGTCTCATAGTGCATCACAAGTCATTACTATGGCAAGTAATCAAGTTGTGATGAGGTCAAGGTTTGAGGAGGAGTATCCTCAACATGCATGTCCAAGGAGATCTTCATCATTGTACAAGGCCGAGTCCTTGTTGATCTTATTTCATGGAAAAGAAAAGAAAAGTAAAGGTGGTTTTCATTTTGTTTTACTCACCTATTGTTCTTTTTCTTTGATTAATGATGTATCTTGCTTAATTGAGATTTGCCTATCTCAAAGACTATTCTGTTTTTGAATGAAGTCTTTAATTTGAAATTACTTCTTGTCTTTTGTGACTTGATTATGTTTCCAAAACATCTAGAAAGCAAGATGTTGTACCATCATTTGTATGCTCTTAAATTGAGAAAGAGCAAGTATGAGTTTAGTACTCATAGTTTGAAAAAAGGAGTTTTTTCATGTATTGAGGCATATTGTAAACTTCTTGTGAGGTTAAGTGAAGCATCCACTGAGGACACTTACACCCTCAAGAAAGTATTTAGACTTAATTTAATCAAGTTTGAGTATGGTTTCAAGATTAGATCCATTTTGGATAGAGTTCATATTTTCTGGACTTGTGAAGCTAGTATGCTTAATCTTGAATATTGCTCATGGTACAATCTTGATCTGTATGATCTTTGTGTACATGGAGCTATGAAAGTGGATGGATGTTATCTTGATGTAAAATCAAGTATTTGATCTGGAAAATAAGCCTCGGTTTTTTCAATCTTTCTTGTAGCCAACTTTATGCATGTGGACTTTGCATACCCAGGATCGACATCAGACATGCAGGAGGTACATTGGCATAGTAGCAGATTGGTGGAATGTTTTTCAAAAGCATCTGGAAAAGATTTCTATCAAAGAGAACTTATCATGGATTTGGTAAGCATACTGCTATGATGGATTCTTTGTTCATCTTCACTTCAAATGCAAAGCAAAGAATCCAAACTCAAAGGATCTTCACCAACATCAAATAGATATATTTTAAGGAGGAGTATTAAAAATTGTAAAACATATCTATCATCTGTTGTTAATGTTTGGGGGATCCTACCCATGTAAATATTTTGTACATATCAAGGTATGTGAATTGAGCACATATCCTTGTAGAATAGGGCGAGTTTGGGTTAGGTAGATCAAATTCCAGTGACATGCATAAAGTCTAGTTGGTGTAGTATGATATGCAATAATGTTGACAATGTCTAGTTTGACATGCATATATAGATTCACATGGAATTGGTCAATTATGACTTTGTAGAAACTCGAGCCACAACAAATGCATAATGTCCTAAGTTTCCATAGTGACATGCAAAGCATGCAATCACTCTAATGGACACATGCATGGAGATTTGTACATGGCTAGTTGAGAAATTGTCATTTGGAGAAAGTAGGTAGAAGTTAGGTGCAACCTATGCATGCTAGCAGTTAGGTGTCAAGTTAATAATTGTTTGAACTTGAATAGGTGTAGGATGTGAGGAGCACCACAAATTTTGGCTCTCCTATATATGTACATATCATTCTCATTCACAAAGTAATGAAGAACTAAGGTTTTGTAGCTATCTCATGCTTGGTTGGATCTAAACTGTTTTTTTCTTGTTATCTCTCTAGCTCTCTCTCTCTCTAGTTCATATTGAGGCTAATGCTTGTACATTGTAATCTTGTACTTTTAATCATTCTTTGATTCATTTCTATCATACTCTATTGATTAGCATGCTAGATTGTGAATTAGCCATATCTTCTGAACTAGATCTTGTTGAACAATCTAGAATCAGGGTACTGTGCCAATCACAAAGCTTAATCAAGATCAGTCACTCTTGTGGACATTCCCCACACGTGTGAATTTTGGAATTTTCAACAAACCCTCTTATCCTTATCACCAAGGGGCACCAAATAAGACACCATGATTTGGAGCGCCGATGAATCAGTAGTGCATGGCTTTACCAGCACCACCAGGGCCAGCTAACAATCAAGTGGCCCATGTAAACTTGACAATAGCAGAGCACGAGATACCACCCCAACCTAAGCAGCATCAGTGGTATGGTCCGGATGAGCCATATGTTGATCCAGCTATCAACAAATATTTTGCAACCTACGTTGTCCAACCTCAACGTCGAGATGGGAGAATCTACAGCTGCTATGGATGCGACAAAGGGCACATAATTGTGGTCCTCATAAGGGCTTATTTACACCCTTGTGCCGAGAATGCGAGTACAGACATTGTTAGAAGAATTGCCCATTGTGACCTGGAACAAGTGCACCTTTGAATCTGATCACAGTGCAACCAACAGCGGTTCCAGGAAGGATGCCACAGAAAACTCCAATTTCCCATGTTCCGGTGCTAGCAATTACGCAAGCCCAAAAATGTAAGAGAGTGGCACCATCACCACCCTCCTCGGTACCATTGGCAAAAGATCAATGCTCAACTTCAGGACCTTATCCTAACGTGAGGGAAGAAGGATGACAATACCATAAGATATGTCATTGGATACAGGGAGCGCAAGCAGAGAAAGCTGCACAAGCCAAGGAGAGATCTGCAGAACCTCTAGCCACAGAAATACTAGCATCACCAACATGCTGACTACTAAGAACAGATCTCAACAACTATTTGCACCATTATAAAATACCTTTTCAGATGGGAGAACCTGAGGTTCCACAAGCGAGAGTGCTCACAAGTCTATTGACTAGCCGCATGACCTTATCCCTCAGAGAGTTCCTACGGATTGTGCCTCAAGCAAAGAGCATCCTAGCAGATTGGATAAAATCGAAACCTGAGCAAGCTACAAAGGAGCCCTTGTATTGTGTGGGATATGAAGGAACCAACAATGTCCTCCACATTGGAGCAGCATGGGAGAGTGAACAACACGGTAACTTCCACCCAAGCAAGCCATCCAACTCAGCCGACAGGTTAGAGCCCGTTCCCCAATAGCTTAACCCATTCATGTTCATGCAAGGAACACTCAGAACCACAAGTCGCGACAAATATGGAAACAACCAGTTCCTAGACCAAATGGTCCCGACAGCATACCGTTGGCACCATGGACCAAATGGTCCCGACGACATACCGTTGGCGTTATGGAATACGACCCTCAACTATGTGCCAGATCAAAAAGTTTGAAGCGGCCTTACAACTGGCGCTTTTACCGAACACTGAAACCCAGAAGGTAATCAGAGTCAATTTGAGAAAAATCCCACTTTATTGATAAATCTGAGAAGGTTACATTTCAAGTGTGTGACCGTAGTCTCCGGGGAGCTGGCATGCTAAGCCAATGGCGTTAGATAGCATTAAGGATCAGCTGTCGGTGGCCAAATTACTACAACCTAAACCTGTGCAGCAACTCTTTGACATACTTCACCTGTGTTGAACCCACTTCATGTCCTTTTTGCCACACTTCTACTCCAAGGCGAAAATGCATCAGGCTGAGATCTGTCATCTCGAATTGTTCCAGGAGGTCTTTCTTGATCATGTCTATCATCTCTTGATTATTTTTCGTAATAATCAAGTCATCAACATAAAGAGCAATCAAAGCAACCTTACCATCAAAGCATAAGATATATAGATTTGGATCAGAATGTGTTCTCACCATCCCCTTTGAATGAAAGTAGGCATCAGTCCTGCTATACCACGCACGTGGTGCTTGTTTAAGACCATAAAGCGCTTTCTTCAAGCAACATACTTTATTTTCATGTCCCTTCATAACAAAGCCTTCAGGTTGATCCTTGAACACTTTTTCTTCTAACTCACCATTTAGAAAAGCAGATTTCACATCCATCTGATACAAAGGCCAACCAAAATGTGAAGCTAAAGCAACAAGAAGACGTAGAGTATTCCACTTACAAACTGGTGCAAAGGTCTCCTCATAGTCAATGCCTTTATTTTGTGCGTACTCTTTGATCATCAATCCTGCCTTGTGTTTTGCTATACTTCCACCTGCATGGTACTTAGTCTTGTATACCCATTTGCAACCAATGGGTTTCTTGCCAACTGGTGGTTCTACTAAGTCCCATGTGCTATGCTTAGCAATTGACTCCATCTCCTCTCCCATGGCCTTGACCCAAATGTCATCATCCTTCGCTTCACCATAAGTTGAAGGTTCTTTGCTTTGAATAATGCTAGATAAGAGAGCATAATTTGCTTCATACCTTTCAGGTTGAGTCTTCTCTCTTGTTGATCTTCGTAGCTCTCCCTGGTTAGATGATCTTGGATAGTCGTCTATGTCGTGGCTCTCCAACAATCTCTCAAAACACTTAGGGAGCTTCATGTCAGGTGATTGGCTTCCTGGTGAAAATGTATCCCACGGTACATCCTTCTCTTTGTGTTTGTCAACTGCAACTTCAATCCTTCTTTCACCAAAAGGTTTGTCCCTACCTCTCCAACCTTTCTCTTGAGGTTGAGTAGTAGTATCTTGAGATGTATCCTCATGTTCATCACTCGGAAGGTCAATGAACGGATCATCATCAGGTGGTATCCTCACTATACCATCTTTCTCAGTGGATGTGTCTATCTTCTCAGCATCCTCATCTTCATACATCTTGGATTCATCAAAGATAGCATCACGACTTATATGGATTTTGTTTTCCACTGGATCAAAACATCTATAGCCCTTCACACGATCATCATATCCTAGGAATATGCACTTGATAGCTTTTACATCAAGTTTACATCTCTCTTCCTTAGGAATGTGTACAAAGGCCTTACATCCAAAGATTCGCAAGTGGTTCACCTTTGGCTTCTTCTTCGTGAATGCTTCCTCAGGTGTTATCTTTGGTATGGCAATGGTAGGACTCCTATTTTGAAGATAGACTGCCGTGCTACATGCTTATGACCAAAAATCTTTTGGTAGTTTCATCTCAGCTAGCATAGATCTGGCACTTTCCACAATCGTACGATTCTTGCGCTCAGCTACACCATTGAGAGCAGGAGTATGAGCTTGCGTAAATTGTCTTTTAACCTCACATTGATGACAAAGATCATTAAAGTCATTAGACTTGTACTCGCCTCCAGTATCTGATCTTAGGACTTTGATCTTCCTACCTGTCTGATTTTCGACCAATGCTTTGAAGTTTTTGAAGTTCTCAAAAGCATCTGATTTCTTCTTCAAGAAGTAGATCCACGTCTTACGTGACCTATCATCAATAAAGGTCATGAAATAGAAGGCTTCTCCTAAGGACATGGTCCTCATAGGCCCGCATAAATCTGTGTGGATTAAATCCAGGATGTTCTTTGCTCTTGCAACACCCCCTTTATTGAACTTCTCTCGATGTTGCTTCCCATATACACTAGATTCGCACATCAATTTCAAGTGATCTTCTATGGTAGGCAATCTTGTTACCATCTCCAATTTTCTCATCAAATTGAGGCTTCCCAAGTTCAAGTGACCAAGCCTCTTGTGCCACAACTCAGTTTGCGAAGGAATGGACGATACAAGTCCATGTTGCCCCTTGATTGTAGCATTCAACCTGTACAATTTTGTATTGGGCTCTCTTACTCCATCCGCAATGACTTTAAACTTTTGGTTCGCATCCTTCACAAAGCAACGATCATGGGCGAATTCTACTTTCAACTTTTGATCAGTAATGACTCCAACAGAAAGCAGATTTTTCTTCAAACTTGGTACGTAAAGTACCTATCTGATCATCCTGCTTTTGCCATCAGGTAGTTGGATTGAAACTGTGCCTATCCCCTTGATCATGCACACCTGTCATGTGTCTTGTGGCTCCTAAGTCAATATACCATGCTTGATCATCTTGATTAGATGACAATGTAGATATGAAGATGCTAGAGTCTTCAATCTCACCCTCATCAACAAGGTTACATGCTTGTTTTGGTTTCCCCTTGCCTTGTTCTGCCAGGAATTTGCGACATTCACTCTTCCAATGGCCCTTTTTATCACAATGGAAGCACTTGTCTTTCTTCTTAGTTTTGCTGGAAGATCCCTCATCCTCCTAAGACTTGGCAAATTGCTGCTTAGACTTCTTCTTGCCCTTGCCCTTGCCTTGTTTTTGGCGTGTCGCAAGTGCCTGATCGTCAGTATTTTGACGTCTAGCTTTCACCATTTCTCGTCATTGCTCTTCCTGCATCAAGATTCATGTGAGCTCGTCAAAGGTTGGCAATCTTTCTCTTGATGCTATTCCACTCACAAACATCTGATAGGGTTCTACAATGCCGCATAATGCATAATGCACCAGCTCCACATCACGTATGCGCTCACCAATAGAATGCAGTTCATCTCTCATTGTCTTGATTTTGGTCATGTACGTCTGGATGTGCTCTCCTTGCTCCATGCGGGCACTATTCAACTTTGACTTCAGAAACATGATTCTTGACGGATTTGACGTCTTGCACTACTCCTTTAGCACATCTCATGCCTGTCTGGGTGTAATAGCATCACAAATGTGGGTAATGATGTGATCCTTCACTGACAAGTTAATGAAGGTCAAAGCTTTCCTCATCTTTTTGTCGAACACTTTGATGTCTGCTTCATTTGGCGGCCTTCTCTCGTCACCTGTGACGACTTCCCACACGTCTTTCTCCATCGGTATATTTTTCATTTTGAATTTCCACACTGTATAGTTGGAAATCTTGTCCAATTTGCTACTTTCACTCAAAATGGACTCTCCCATGTTTGCCATCACAAAACTGCTTGAAACTTCTGCCTTAGGCTAAGAACAGTATGCCGAGGCCAACAGTGATGTCAGAAGTTGAAAATAATGACCTGCACCTAAACCAGGCCACTCGCCGCTTTTCCACCAATTTGAAAGCCAAATCGGCGTCGCCTTCCGAAATACACTCAGTCGTCAACTCCCAACAACGTGCCCAGTGGAATGGTGAAACCACTTCTGGCGTACTCCGAACACTTTCTCCACTGCAATCACTCTGTTTTGTTGTACCGTACTTGTAGGTACAGTCCGGGTGCCCTTCGTTTGGAGGTTATAGCCTTTCGTTTGGGTCAAAACGGGCAAAGGACCCAAAAATAGGGACTTTTCTAGTTTTTGAACTGTTTCTTCACCTTGAAGAAACTTCACTCTTCACTTGTGAAGGGAACCAACTCTAGTTTCAGTATAAAAATTTTTAATGAAGTTGAAGGCTAAAATTCACTGCACTTCTTCAGGGCCCTCTTCAACAACCCTTCAGACTCCATCCAATGGTTGAATCTGATCCAACTGTGGATATCCCTTCTGGGTAGCACAATCTGAGCCGTCGATCTTGTAGTTCCTCTATCCAATGGATCTGAGCACTTATGTGCACCAATGGAGAATCTTGTAGACACTGTCCACTTCGAAACGCTACGCTCTCACTCTGGTTCCACGCGAAAACTGTTTGCGACTTTCCTGTCTGCGGCCGCACCTCCCCACACTCAAATTTTCCTGATCTAACTCGCCTGTGGATCGATTTGAGCACGATCTAAGGCCTGGAGCAGGGTCGCCCTACTGATTGCAAGACTGTAGAGTCTTCACTCAAGAAATTCCGTGGAGAAACAGTGATTTTAGCTCAACTTGACAAAGTGGCTTTTTTTCACCTTTTACCGCAAATCTACTAGATTAACTGTCTGGAGACAGATCTCTGACATAAACCTCAGAATCTCTCCATGGCTGGTTGATGATGTGATTAGCTTCCTTCTGGTCCTTACAACATCCAAAACGGTGCACAAACAATGAAGAAATCACCAGTTATGTATGAAAACTGTAACCCCTTTATGAATGAACACATCATTCATGATCTTATTGAAACCAAAAGATCCTAAATTATGAAGATATTTCCATTTCCTTGACTTCATAACAAATGTAAGCTTACAAGCAAAACATATTTTGCTATCTTTTAAGGCTTCACACTCAACGAGTATTGCCAGATACAAAAATCTCTTGAAAGCAAAATGGTTCTTCATAAGTTGACATGAGAGCATAAATGAAACTATTTTCATTTTGTGATTGCTCCTTATTATTGATTGATTTCTCTTGGATAATTACAATAATTTTGAACTTGTCCAAAGTTCCAAGCAAAATACTTTCCAAGGACATAAAATAAATCCAAGTTACTTTCATGAAAGTGACATCTATCTTTGCATCTTGAACCAAACAATGCACTTCCAAATGAAAAATTTCAAAAGATTTGACATGTGTTGTGATGGGCTCTTGAAGACAAATCTTGCAAGTCCTTGTGAGACTCCAAGCCTCATTCACCTTTCCACAAAGGAAACACCTTTCCTTGGACTTGTCCTTCTTGTATTTTCATTTTGAACTTGAAGCTCCATCCTTCACCTCGGCCCCCTTGCTTTGGTTCTCCTTGGATGGATTGGTCTTCTTTTTGTAGCATCTTGAGAAAAAATATCCTCCCTTGCCACAAAGGTGTTAAAAATTCACAATTCTAGCTTGACTAGTTTTGGTCATATGACTTGTAAATAGTTAAATGGTCATGATGTGGCTTGTCACACGTGCCAAATAGCATAGGATTCCATTCATAAGGATGTTCTCAAGTAGACCTAAGTGTTAGAACCTTTGGAATGAGTCCAAATTATGCTTAGATACAAGGGAGAAAAAATAGGAGCTATTTTTGGTAATTTTTGCATTGTTGAGGGATCTCCAAGATTCCAACCCTAACTTGGTAGAGATGAAAGATCCACCAAAATTAGCATTAGGGATAGGTTTAGGGCTACTCATACCTGCCCAAAACCGTGATGGATCATGTATATATAGGTGATGATATCTCACCAAAATCAATCAAGCAATTTCATGTTTTTTCTCTCATAATGGTGCAATTGCTCTCTATGTTCATAATTGTTTGAGTACTTGTGATTACTAATGATTATAGGATTGAATGTAGGTCTGGTGTACAGTACTCAGACTGTGGGAGGTCGTACTTTCACACGTGTGAAGCCTTCTTCAAGAATTTGGGCCATTTAGTGAGGTTCAAGCATAGATTTTTGATGGATTTTGATGGTTCAACTTGTGCTAATCTTATGAAATCATAAGCTATTGTTTCCCTCATCATTTCAAGTGTTTTAGGATCCTTATTTGCTGTAATTTTTACATGGTATCAGAGCCTAAAGGCTGAAATGAGCTAAATCCTTGGTTTGCATTCAATTTTATCACAAACTTTGATCTAAATCTTGTGTAGATTGGATCTTAGCATCTAGTATTGATTCTAGAACTCAAAGTGAGTCAAATACATTGGAGATTGGTGTTGTGTGACTTCATTTGCAGGTGTTTAGGTGTCTAAAACCAGAGGCAAAGTTGAATCAATTCACATTACCAAGATAGCAAGTTTTGCTTGCTCCAAGCATTGATTTCTAAGCGAGTTTTGGAGGTGAGGTGTAGTAGACACCAACTAAAGTGATTTAGGTTCAGTCCAACCATTGCTTGACTTATGCACCAAATTAGATCAATTTTTCATCAATTTTGATCATTTTTTGCTTGTGATTGGATAGTAGATTGTGTTGCATCTTCATTAAGTTCCATTTAGATCTTTTACAAGTGATTTTGGAAGTATATTAGGTTGCTGAAATTCACTCTTTATCAGATCATTTGGAAGCTTTAATGTTCTTTATAGAAAGAGGGGCAATTCTACTAGTATTGTCTACTTCAATCAAGCAAGTGCATTGTTTCTAGTATTCTATGATTTGATTTTGTTAGAGATCATTCTTAGATCTTTATAGGAAGTCTATTACTGATCTTTTCAGGTCCCTAAGAAGTGGGATAAGGTAGACCTTCAATCAAATCAATAGAAGTAACCTTCATTTGTGTCAAGTCCTTGATTAGGAGACTAGATGGCATCTATAAATGCATATCTTTTGGATACTAATGAAAGGCTCAACAAAACTAACTATTCCATATGGAAAGTTAGAATGGAATCTATCATGATCATGCAAGATCTGATGGAAATTGTAAATGGTAAGGAGGGTGAACCTATTCATCCTCAAGAAAAAGCCAAATACATCAAGAGGTGCAATGTTGCACTACATTGCATAAAAATGAATGTTGCAAATGAACTCTTAAGAGAGGTAGGAGATTGCACTTCAGCTCAAGATGCTTGGGAGACTTTGCAAAAGGTCTATGAGTCCAAGAACCAAACTAGAATGTTAGCTTTGAAGAATCAAATCTATAGAAGCTATCAAAAGAAAGGAGAGAGTGCACATACTTTTGTCCTAAGAGTAAAGGAATTGAACAAAGAGCTAGCCTTTATAGGTGACCCTATCAAGGATGAAGAGCTTTTTCAACTCATATTGAATGGACTAAGCTTTGAATTTGACAATTTGGTTCAGGGATATGCAATTATGGGTAAGCTACCCATACTTGAAGAACTCCAAGGCACGCTCATGGCCGAGGAATCAAGAAGGAGCCAAATGCAAGAGAGGATGGATAGGCTTTCCATCCAAGGTGGAGATGACCAAGCTCTCTTCACCAAAGGCAAAGGCAAGTCCAAAGGCAAAGGATCAACATTCAAGAAGTCTACAAAGCTTGAGGATCAAGAAGGACCCCCAAAGGCATCTCCATCAACCACCAAAGTCAAGAAGGACAAATCAAAGGTGAAGTGCTACTATTGTAGCAAGATGGGGCATTATGCCTCGGAATGCTTCAAGAGGAAGCAAGATCAAAGCCAAGCCAACATGAGAAAAGAGGAGGAGGAGGAGAGTTCACATGAGGACTCTCTCATGATGTCCATATTTTCTTCAACAAGCTTCAAAGGAGAAGATCCTTGGTGGATTGACTCGGGTGCTAGTTCACACATGACTAGTAAAAGGGAGTTTTTCTCTTCTCTCTTATCTTATGATGGACCTATAAAGTCTATCTATACAGCAAATGATGAAGCTTGTAAGATTGAAGGAGTTGGTAGCATTCCCCTTTGCTTAGGATCTTCCAAAAAGATCAACATAGAAGGTGTTTTGTACATTCCTACAATAACAAAGAATCTACTAAGTGTTGGCCAAATGGTAGACAATGGTTTCAATGTTGATTTTGTTTCAAATGAATGTTTCATCAAGAAGAAGGGTAAGATAGTGGCTAAGGGCACTAGACTTGGCAAACTTTATAAGCTGGATGCATTTGTGGATACTAATGTTGTCATGTTGGCCGAGAAGAACAAGATATCTACCTTTACTTTATGGCACAAAAGACTTGGACATGTCAACTCGGGTTCCATGGAGGCTATGATCAAGGAGGATTATGCTTTAGGCCTACCAAGGTCTAAAAGGGCAAAAGTGGAGCCATCAAGGCTCACATATCAAGGCAAAGGACAGCAAGTTGAGGGTATCTCATCCACTTCTTATGCTTTATCTAGTTTTGAAGAACTGGCTAATGTTGAAGATGCATTGAACTCCAAAGAATGGTATAAAGCTATGTTGGATGAGTATGATGCCTTGATTGAGAATGAAACTTGTTTGCTTGTTGAGAGACCTCAAAGGAATGTAATAGGATGCAAGTGGGTCTTCAAGCTTAAGTTGAATGCAAATGGGAGTGTTAACAAACATAAAGCAAGATTAGTTGCAAAAGGTTATGCTCAAGAGAGAGGGATAGACTATGAGGAAACTTTTGCACCCGTCGCCAAGATGGTCACAATAAGACTAATCATTGCACTTGCATCACATTTTGGATGGATTCTATGTCAAATGGATGTCTCTAATGCTTTCTTGAATGGTTTTTTGGAAGAGGATATCTATATGGAGCAGCCACAAGGGTTCATCAAGCATGGAATGGAGAACAAAGTATGCCATCTCCAAAGAAGCATCTATGGCTTGAAGCAAGCCTCGAGATCTTGGAATTCAAGACTACATTGCTATCTTATTTCACTTTCTTTTGTTCAAAGTGAATATGATCCTGCTCTTTACATTAAGTTTGATGATGTTGGTATTGTACTTTTACTCATTTATGTAGATGACATCATCATTAGTAGAAATAGTGTTGATGGTATTGAAAAAATCAAGATAGATCTATCCTTAGAGTTCAAGATGGTAGATCTAGGGTGTCTTCACTTCATCTTAGGCATAGAAGTACTTAGAGGGTCTGATTTTATCTTTATAAGTCAAGTAAACTATGCTCAAAGTCTTTTGAAGAAGTTTAAGATGGAAGTATGCAAAAGTGTTGACACACCAATGGAGCAAGATGTAAAAGTGCCAAATGAAGATGATGAAAGATCCTTCATGGACATCACTTTGTTTAGGCAACTTATAGGTTCCTTAATGTGGATCACTATAACTAGAACAGATCTTAGCTTTAGTGTATGTAGGTTGAGCCAATCCATACAAAAGCCATTGAATATCCATTGGAAAAAGGCTAAGAGGATTCTAAGATACATCTCGGGTACATTGGATTTTGGGATTCTATATAGAGGAGATGTGATTAACCTTCATGCATTTAGTGATTCAGATTTTGCAGGGGACAAGAGGGATAGGAAATCAACAAGTGCCTATTCAACTTTCATAGGAGAAGGTGTGGTTTCATGGCTTTCAAAAAAGCAAGAAACTATATCTCTATCTTCAACCGAGGCCGAGTACAAAGCTTTGACAACCACTACAAAGGAGGTACTTTGGATCAAGAGATTATTGGTGGAACTAAAGATCATGGATTCAGAGGAGGCACCAATCATCTACAATGACAATATATCAGCCCAACACCTTGCATCTAACCCAATCTTCCATGCAAGATCTAAGCACATTGAGATATGCCATCACTTTGTGAGAGAAATGGTGCAAGCCAAGGAGATTGCTTTGGAGCATGTTCCAAGCAATGAATGTGTAGCTAATCTACTTACTAAACCACTTCAAAAGACACCTTTTATGAAGTTCAGATCATCACTTGGAGTGATTAGTAAAGCAATGATTGAACCAAGCTAGATAGTGAGGAGGAGTGTTAAAAATTCACAATTCTAGCTTGACTAGTTTTGGTCATATGACTTGTAAATAGTTAAATGGTCATGATGTGGCTTGTCACACGTGCCAAATAGCATAGGATTCCATTCATAAGGATGTTCTCAAGTAGAACTAAGTGTTAGAACCTTTGGAATGAGTCCAAATTATGCTTAGATACAAGGGAGAAAAAATAGGAGCTATTTTTGGTAATTTTTGCATTGTTGAGGGATCTCCAAGATTCCAACCCTAACTTGGTAGAGATGAAAGATCCACCAAAATTAGCATTAGGGATAGGTTTAGGGCTACTCATACCTGCCCAAAACCGTGATGGATCATGTATATATAGGTGATGATATCTCACCAAAATCAATCAAGCAATTTCATGTTTTTTCTCTCATAATGGTGCAATTGCTCTCTATGTTCATAATTGTTTGAGTACTTGTGATTACTAATGATTATAGGATTGAATGTAGGTCTGGTGTACAGTACTCAGACTGTGGGAGGCCGTACTTTCACACGTGTGAAGCCTTCTTCAAGAATTTGGGCCATTTAGTGAGGTTCAAGCATAGATTTTTGATGGATTTTGATGGTTCAACTTGTGCTAATCTTATGAAATCATAAGCTATTGTTTCCCTCATCATTTCAAGTGTTTTAGGATCCTTATTTGCTGTAATTTTTACAAAAGGTTGCACTCAGGATCCTTTCTTTCCTTCAATAGGATGCCACCTATTGATGCCATGTGAATAAAAACCCGTGACATGATTCTACAAATGTAATTTGTGACTTTCAAGAGACTAGATTTGAACATCTTCAGCAATCTAGAAGGATCTACAAAAGATCTAGTCACAAACCTAAGAATCAATCTTCACAGTAATGACTAGTCACTTGGAAACTTTGCTTTGATCACTAAGACAAAAGCACACAATCTTTGAATGAAATCACTAAAGAAATCAGATCCAATCTCCTATTGGACTCTTCAAATACCAATGACTCTTTCTTTTGAAAGTTGAAATGGATATGAAAAAGATTTGACACCTAGATTTTCCTTTTCGCTTGACTAGTTCTCTCAACACTGGAGATTCTTGAACAAAAGATGGGTTTTGTTTCAAATACATGGAAATCAAACTTAATCACTTATTTTGGACTCACTCTTGACCCAAATAATCTCACACGATTTGACAACAAACTATACCACCAATTTTTCACAAAGCTTAAAAATTAGACAACTAGAGATTCACAAAGATCTCAACCATGCATGAATACTCAAATATGGACTCCTCATCATTCTAGACATTCAATGGGATCACAAATTGACCCTCACACTCTCACAAAGAAAGTTGAATAGAACTAATTTGAGTTTCATACATTCTATGTCAATTTTTGCTCAACAAATTGAATTCAATCACTCCTATTGGATTCCACCAATTACTCTACTTTTTAAGACTTGGAATGAAATTCAAAATCAAAAGTTGTGATTTTTCTCACTAAGATATTGTGCTTCAAAGAGCTAATACCACTTAGAAAGATTTGATCACCTAGGAGAAGACAAATTCTTCACCTATAACAACACATAATGAGCTTCTAGATCTTGCCCTCTACAAAGGAAGGAACTCTTAGAAAATTGGTTCTCTCTCTACACATTTGCCATAGACACCTTAAAAACTCTTTTCAAACCTTACAATCACTCAAACAAATTGAGTAGGGTTGAACAATGTGACTTGGATCTCAATCTCTTTTCTAGAACTCTCAATTGAAGCCAATCTATGTCAAATTCTACAAAAGATTTGCATAGATGTTCTATATGCACTAGAAACTCTCAAAGGTTTCACTTGGAGGACAAATCCAAAGATGTTTTCTAGCAAATTGATGCTTCTAAACTTGACCCTATCACTCTTGAACAAATCTAGAGTGATGGTACAATGGATTTCAACCTCACACCTTGCATATCACTCCTTAATCTATGATTTTTAGCAAAATCTCTCTCAACTTCAACATGCACTCAAAAAATCAGAGATAATCAATTAATGCACCTAGTTCAAGCTTCAAGTTTAATTCCTTGGCTGATCTAATCCAAGAACTAATCAAGGGATTAGATTCTCTATAGAAAATGCTTGATTTTACACTAAAAATCTCTCAAATTGGGTGTGTGAGTCAAATTGTACAAATTTTTGAATTTTCTCAGCCAAAACCGGAGCTGTACGACCTCACACGTGTGAAAAGGGTTCCTACAGTCCACAACAAGATCTAGACCAAAAATTTTGAGGATAGCTATCAAATCCAACTCGCTACACAAAATTTGACTAGTTTTCAAAAAACTGCTAATTTTGGCTTTGATTTGGATTAACCCTATCAATTTCAACAAAACCTCTTGTACTAGGCTCTGATACCATGTGGAAAAAGTACAAAAAGGACCAAGAGTGGATCCTAATCTGATCCTCAAGAGGGATTGGTTGTCAGATTACTTGATCTATCAATCTACTTCAGATTAAGATCAATCTAGATCAATTCTAGACACAAAATCCTAACAAGAACAATCATTAATTGAAGGTAAGTGTACTTTCTGGTTTCACACATGTGAAACACTGTCTGAGTATGGACTCCAACCTGAAAATCAAGTACACATTGATATAACCTCAAAACAATCAAAACAAATGTAAACAAATTGAGAGAATCACTCAAAATTGCTTCCAAAACCAAGATTGGTGTCTCACACTGATTATGGCCAAATGTGGCTCTATATATACAATAAGTGAGAGCTCGTGGTACTGATCATCCCTCTGATCCCACATGTGTGAAGGTGCTTTGTCATACGATGATTCATCATGCAAAACTGACACTTGGACAAAACCTTCTATTTTGAGCACTTTTGGTCCATTTTCCTTCTATATGGAGATCTACTTGGAAATCTTCTAGAAGTCAAAATTCGCCTACTTCAGCTTATTCCACACATGTGAGCTGTCCTCTACACATGTGACATGACACCTAACCAAAGGATGTGGCTCATGCAATCAATAGATTGATGCCATGTGTCATGTCTAGAAAACTAGTTTTTGGCCTTTTTAGCCACTAGAACTTGAATTAAATCATATGTACAACCTATATGATTATGGTACATGACAAGTACACTATTTTCACACGTGGGAACAGGCTCCACACATGTGTGTTTATCTATATACAAGATTTTTGGCCTCTACCAAGCTTATTTTTGCATTTTTCACACCAACTATCACTAATAACTTGCTGAGTGTTGGCCAATTAATGGATAATCGCCTTGATTTACAATTTAAGCATGGAGTTTGTTCCATCTTTAAGAATGATGATTGCATAGCTAGAGGATTTAAACAAGGTATATTGTCTAAATTAGATGCTAATGTGGCAAAGTGTTAACATGGCAAAGGAGGAGATCACCAAGGTGGAGCTATGGTACAAAAGGCTGGGCTATCCCAACTTCAAAGCTATGGAATCCATGTGTGCAAAGGAGCTTGCACTCGGCCTCCCCAAGAGTTTGTCAAGATGTGGCAAGCATTGTGAGGCTTGTAGCCTCTCAAAGGCTCATAAGCTTTCATTTTCAAAATCTACTACAAGATCAAACACTCCTCTTGAGATCATACATTCTGATGTTCATAGCTTCTCTCAAGAATCTAATGGTGGTGCAAAGTACTATGTATCTTCTATTGATGATCATTCAAGATATGCTTGGATTTACCTCGTCTTACAAAAGTTTGGTGTTTGATTCATTTGTAAAGTTCAAAACTCTAGTTGAAAATCAACTTAATACCACGATTAAGGTATTGAGATGTGATAACAAAAATAAAAAAGGCAATAGATAAACAATGTGCTAAAATTAATTCAAAACCAACAAGGCAAAAGATGCACAAGTATGATTGACAAAAATAACTGTCTAATCTGAATTACTAAATTATGAGAATACATTGGAATGACCATAATAGAGATAAAACTATGATACTTAACTATTGTAATAAGTGCAACAAGAGACGAGGAGCATGATGCATCTGATGAGTCCACATTGCACACATCTTCGCATTCATTTTTGTCATCATCACCACCATCATCTAGTAAAGATTTACATATTTATAGCAAAGCCATAGGAAATGTGGATTAAATTAGAGACATACTAAAAGAATGTTCATGCATTTAATTTACACATATATTATGTACGATAAACTATACTGTTGATCATGGCTCCATATATTGTACATCTACTTAAGCGTTTTTCATGTTCAATTTTGGCATATAAGAAACATGCATATAATGCATGTACAAACAAATATGATAACGAATGATACATGATATTTACCTATATGTAAAAACCATACTTTGATCATTCCTCTATGTATAAGTGTATGTGCTTGTTTAATTCATGCTTTGGTATGGTAAATATGAAAATAGATTCATGAATTTAATTACACATATATATAATTACCATGAATACTATTGCAATTGGTCATTTAAAACTACATACTTTTATTACAAACCATAGAATTGTGAAATATAACACCATTTAGGATAAGGAAGAGTTTAACCATCAATATTTTTGTCGATCACTATCACGGGTACTGAGATAAATACCATCACAAAGGCTGTAAAAAAAAACTGAGGGATATACCGACGACCACAAATACCAATGGTCATGTTGATGTCCAAAATTTGGGCAAAATTTCAAAGAACATTGCAAAAGAAATGTCAGATAACACCCATTTTGTAGTGCATCGTGAACTTTGCATTTTGAAACTCTCATTCTAAGTCGTAACTTTCAACTCATATAAAAAGGCTCGCCTCCCACAATGAAATCATAGAAAAGCTTCTCTCATCCAACAAAAAAAAAAACTTCTTCAATACTTAGAAAAGTCGTATTTATCCTATTTTCAACATATGCGCTCTACTAGAAATAGACCTATTGTTGCTTACAAAATCACTTCAATGAATATGAACCTACTCTCAATTGAATCTATAAATTGTAGTTTTGCAATTAAATCACTTTGAGTAAAAATTAGAATGACTATAAATAGACATGAATCATTCTAAAAAAAAAATTGAACTAGTGGTTTATTATGTGGACACAATCACTCTAAATAGAGCTATTCAGATTAGACACTTGTAAAAGATTAATCAAGTGATTGAGGTGTTATAGACCACCATGCACTAAATCAAAATAAAGATCTAGTTTAATGCTTGGAACATTTAGATAGATACCGAATTCGAAATACAACATTACACAAAAAATTTATGATAGCAATCTGCAAGATAGTTGTGATGGAGGTATAAATAGACTTTATACATTAACTAGTGAATGTACAAATATTAACATCACAGTAGGATTGTCTTACAATGACATAAGTGGCCTAATGTTATTTTATCATATAATGGCCCATGTGCTAGCTATTGACATGGGTGAGGTGGTGCCCTATTGGCTTTCCTTTTGCATATATATTGCTTCAAGGAGCGTCAATGCACATAAGATAATAGTATTGTATTCAAGAAAAAGGTCAAAAGGGAATAGTAATAGATTTCACTTTAAGCTCTACATCTCAAACTAGCTGATCCTACAACTCCTTCAAAACCCAACAAGAAGCCTTTTATATGGACCAAGGGAGCCTGGTATGTGACAATCAATGCACACCCAAGACTAGTCTGTTCGAGAAACGTTTTTTGAGCTATCTTTAAAAAATCCTGCACTTTTAAAATTTCTCGGCTTTCTAAGGACTATTACTCATATAAGGGTTTAGATACCTATATAAAAACTGTCAAATATTTTATGATACCAATTTTTGAGAAATAATGTAGATGCCATTCTCATACTTTGTTGCTTTCGCGAACGTGAATTGCCGCCATCACCCCATCTTACCCCCCTTTTCACCCGGATGCCAACTTGGACAAGAGACCAAACCTGTATCCATAAAGATCAAACAAATCAGGTCAAAGTAACTAATAATTAAAAGCTTGTTTTGTTATAAACATGACATGAACTCCACAGCAATGATCTTACCAGAAAAGAGATGGTGTGTCTTTTCATACCGCGCTTCATGTCAGTATCTCACAATCAATTGAGGCCAGAACAGTAGGACCTGGTGGCTTGCCTTCTCTGTGCGTTCTATAATAGTTTCGAGTATAGAATCGACATGCAAGATGCGGAGCAGCACCATCCATCCCAAAAGCAAAATTTTGGTTTAGTATGATTTCACAACTCTATGAAATAATCCTCTGGTCTCCAAGAAAGCACTTGCAACAAAGCCTTCAATTCTAATCTTTAGCTTGGAATCACCATCTATATTTACAATTACCAATATTTTGTGTCCAAATTGCAATCTGAATTTACAAGACACGATATGTTACATTCTCAAAGTTTACTGCAGAATCGCAGGCAGAGAGAGAGAGAGAGAGAACTAAACACAACGTTTATTGAATGAATTCTGAACATGGACAACAACCTGCCGTTACATAGGAAGAGAAGAGACTGGACGTCGTGTCTCTCAAACAGACAGTCGCAACCCCTGGTTTATGCACAGAACGTTTCATTTGGTATGGCACATCATACACCTACGCAAAGACAACATTGACCTAAAGCCACTTCAAGTGCCCTAAACCTAATCTCATAGACCTGATACTCCAAATGCCCAGATTCGACAGTTCGTGCGGCAGCAGCATTTAGCCACAATCTCGCATTTCTGTCTGGATCAGTCACCCATTATCACACAGTCAAGTATACACACAACACATGCTCTTTCACTTTGAGTTCTCATCACACAGTCCATTCTTACAGCTTTGATCAGCGCCACTAGAGCTGAGTTAGTACTCTCACTGGAGTTTCACACAGCATATCAATTTTGCATCGTATGATATAGGCATATAATACGTTGCCATAAATATTTGTATTATTAATTTTTGGCTCAAAAATACGCAGGGCTAGTTTGAAATAATTCATACCCGTACACTGCCACAGCTTTGAAGCCTCCTAGCCCATCACCTGTAGCCTGGCACAGCTTTGAATCCACCTTGCTACAAGCTGCAATGTGCTATTACTATGTTATGGAAGGCTGCAATGTGTTGTTAGTAGTTACTATGTTATTATGCCTGCACCTCATCATTCATGTCTGTCCTTAGCTCAGCTCAGTTGCCCTGCACCCGAGCCACTAAGCCACTTCTATTTGCTTAATAATGCACATGTTTTCATGATTCACAAGATTTTATCGAATACTTCATGTGCGAATAGCGATCCACATTTTTTTCTCACAGTTTTGCTCATATAGTAGTAGTCAAAGTCGTATAATACGTTATATTATACATAATATATTATAATACGTGGTTATATAATATGCCAATTATACGGTATTTTGTTATAAGATACTTATTATATGCAAATATGCACTCGAAGTTGAATTCTTTGTTCCCTTCAAAAGAGTCTTTCACCATGGTCTTTTTGTAGCAGCAAATAGACTAGTATTCTCCTTAGACTTCTTCTCAATGGCATCATTCACAAGTTTCTTACAAACTTTGATAAAATGACGAGGCTTCTTACAATAGAAACAAACTCTTTCTAGTCAAATGAACTAAACACAACGTTTATTGAATGAATTCTGAACATGGGCAACAGCCCGTTACATAGAAACAGGCAGGAAACAGGCAGAGAATGTCAGCACTGATGAAGAAAAAAAGAAAACGAGTTTCTTGCCTTTTGATTGGGCCACGTTTGCCCTAAAGTTTTTTTGAAGGGCATTTGACGTGCATTTTAAATGCTTGAAAATGATATGTGACTTTAGAAATTTATAGAAAGAGAGAACATGTGACTTTAGAACTTCATAGAAAGAGAAGTTTTTAGAAAGATAGAAAGGTATAAAATGGCAAGAAAGAGAAAGAGAGGGGTGCATAGGAGAAAGAGGCGCTGTTTTTGAATCTTGTAGGGTTTTAAGGTTTTAGAGAGAGAGAGAGAGAGAATTAGCTAAACACAACGTTCATTGAATGAATTCTGAACATGGGCAACAGCCCGTTACATAAAAAGAGAATAAACTCGTTACAAAGGAAGAGAAGAAACCTATATTTAACACGATAGTGGCATTGCAGAGCACGGATCAGTAGCAAGATGGTGAAGAAGTCAATCAAAATAGCACAAGAAATCTATTGAATGTGAAGAAACTTGGAAATTGACTGGAGTACTAGATTTGTGTGCAGAAAATAAACCGAGAAGGTGGGCATCCAAAGGCAGAATGTGATAATTCTGGACCAAAAGGCTCAATGCAGAAAAAACTTTGAGATACACCCAAGGCCAGCCAGGCGTTGCAAATCGTTGACATGTAGCTTACATTGCTTCAAGCTAAACGTAATCTGAGTCGTCGGATTAATCATACCTCTGTGGAAAAGATTAAACCCTTATTAAGATCATGAATTAGCTGCTGCTCCATTTTCCACTCACTGCAGAAATTACCGTCGCTCTCGCCAAAGCACCAGCTTGTATCAGCGTCTGCTCCCAAGTCACGCCAGAAGACTCCGATTGTGGTCCTGAAAGCAGGCATCTTTTGGCAGCAAACCACTGTATCCAAATCCCTATTTCTAACATCACATACCAGCATCTGCGTAGCCATTTCATGCGTCTGAAATGCGGGACCGTTCTAAGAATTGTCAGTGCAAGCTCGGAAAAACATTGTAGCAGACTATAGCCAACCATTGAAAACCCAGGATCATGACTTCGGCCGGGTAACGAATGATCCAACCGCAAAGGAAGTCCAGAAGTAAAAATTCCAATTACATTTCCTATGAGAGCGACAAAAGCTGTCCAGTTCCCAAGTACTCCCCAAGCGTCATTTCTATGCAGGCCTAAAGGATGCACGTAACCAAACACTGTCAATGCCCAGAAGACAAAAGCTATAACTAATCCACACACCTTGAGTGCCCAGTCGAGATACCACAGCCTTAGGTCCTTTCTAGGAACTACACGCAGGATAGGAGTGTTCCACCCAGATATTTTATCTCCTCCTACCATCTCCAGCCATAAGTCAGCAAATTGCGTAATGCCATTAGCGCCCAATCGAAGTGATCTCACACCCCTGCGGGCACCCAATGAAGAAACAAAGGGGTCTAGTCCGAACACACATGATAACAGAAGCAGCAGAACTAATTCGGCAACACCAACAAGCACCACTGTTGCAGCAGTTCCAATCCACTTGATATCAGGTTTATCGGATAATTCAAGCTTTCCTAGGCTCCAGTCTACCAGGTCAGATGTTCGTCCTTTCTGGCTCGAGTCCAAAGTAGCCATGCTCTCAGATACCATTCGAGCGAGCGATGCAGCTCCGAGCCTGTCCACAGCAAACAGGTAGGTGCTTTGTGTACTACTCCTTTCATCATCGAGCATCAACTGATACAGTTTACTTGGACCTTTCAGCACCGATGAACATAGCTGCGGGGCCGGCACTCCCCTGTTTGTTCGCATGATTTCAGTATGAAGATCAGGCATATGCTGTCTTCCGTGTTGCTCACACTGGTAAGAAGGAACCCGGTAGCACTGAGGATCCTGAGACGTCGGCTGGAAATACATTTCCTGAGGCATTTCATTCACAGAAGTTCTTCCACTCCCATGAAGACTTATGCTTGGGACGTGCCAACATGTGCATCTGGGTGTTGAAGATGTATTGTCCTGATTTTGTGTGGCATCTTGTGTTGCATTGGGGACATATGAGGTCCAGAATGGTACCAATGTTGTGTAGCTTCCCTGCACCCAAGTATTGTGCGCTACCCACATAACAGTGTTTGCATTTGAGCCCCGTACATTGATACCTAGAATACAGCCATTGTTACCATGAAACGATTCTACGGCTCCATAGTCATTATTATTCTGCTTGTTGAACCTGGTAGTACAGAAAAGATCAGCGAGATTCATCTCCGAGTCCAATCTCCCTCTTGCAAGACAAAGAGCTACGCTTGCTCCGGCAGCCAGGGTGCTCAGCCCAGCTTGTACAAAGTTATAGCTGTTTCTAACTTCATCAATACTTGTCATTGCTCACTTGCAGCAGCAAGCAACCAGCTAATAAGAACTCTGGAAAGATTGAATAGGCTGGCGAGAATGCAAGACTCTTTTGTGAGATGGAGAATTCATCGATGATTTGAAATTTGGAAAGGAGGCGAGAAATATAGTGATCCTTCCAGATTCCATTGATAATTTTAGAGAGAGGAATAGAGCTCTCTTATTTAAATGTGTAGAGAGACATGAGAAAGAGAGGAAAAGAGTTTAATTGTTTTAGAGCCATGAGAGAGAGAGAGAGAGAGAGAGAGAGAGAGAGAGAGATCTTTCTAATTTTTTCATATTGTCTCAAGTAATGAGTTGACATCCTATTTACCATCATTGTCCTTGACTTTTTTTTGATGTCTTAATGTCTAGACGTTATATTGCAAAAAATTAATGACAACTTGAAAGATATGACCTATCTAGAAAGCAAAATCAAAAAATATGTCTCTAAAATTAAAAATTTAACAATATATGAATCATAATCATGGATGGGATCCAAGTGCACTTCAAAAAATGGGGTTCAGTCCTCATTAGGAGAGAGCATGGGTGAACGTGGGAGACAAGTTCAATTTGATAAACTCACTTATTTCCCACTTTGAAGAGATCGTGAGGATTTCACATGGGGCCACTTACTTGGAGAACCATATCAAATGCTAAGTTTGAAATATGATAAGGCACCTTGGATTTAGTTCACTTACATAAATGGTGTCGCCACTTGCCTTGGGGTAAATCAAATAGTGGGGGACTCCATGGTATGTTCTCCTTCAATCTCACCTAAGATGCCTCCTTAAGGTTAAGTGAATGTGTGTGTGCATGAAACTCTATTGAATACCTCTCATCCAATAAAAATCCAAAGATTTGAAGTCAAGGACTTGCCCCCCCCTTCCCATATGAAACAACACTAATCTATTAGCTTTTTTCCTATCTTTAATAACTAGTTTAATTCTTTTTAATAAATGCATAAATCAATCCTATAAGATTAGGTTTAAATTTATGTTATTACTAACTTTTCCTATTTTTAAAAGCTATTCTAAATTTTGGAATAAATGAATAAATCAATCATATTTTTATATTCTTCGCAACGTATTCTCATACCTCGGAATGTCATTTTTCATAATTTGTGAAAGTTTTCACAAATTTGTGCCTTTTGTTCATCTCATCACCTTATATTAATATTTCAAAATTTGACAACATTAATATCGTACTTCAATCTTCAATTGGGTTCCACAAACTTTAAACAACTGGCAGCTAGAAAATTTTGGTGAAACTTGTATCTCAACCAACAGAGGCTCCCAAAAGCTTAACTTCTAGCAAATATCGAATTTTTTTTTATAATTAGTCAGATATGTGGGAATCCGACAGAACTATCGAAAGCCATGAAAGCCAGCTCTAGCAACTTCTAGCACAACGCATGAATATATTTTTAAATTGTCTGTCAGAATCCAACAGATAACTTATGTGTCAGAATTTGATAGCATAGTTGGCAACAAAATAATATTTATCCTGGGGTGGATTGGAGATCTAGCTGCCCGAGGGGTTTATTTAATGTCATAGTCCGATATCCAAGTCATCAATCCACTGTCTGCTTGATGTGATGTTTTGTACTATTATATGTGATGTTAGATTCTGACGAATTAAGAAAATGATGGATTTTGACACTATATTTGTTTAGAACACTACAACAACGATACAATTTTAAAATCCAAAATGAGGAAATCACATCATTTGATGCATATAAAACTTCTTAGCAATAATGGAAGTGAAAGAAATACGTCTTGACAATGATGTTTTCGTTATAAATTTGGAAGTGGCTCGTGCATCAGCTATTCGCATTGCCTTGGCTTCTTCCCGTTTGGTGAGATAATCCATAGCCACGATGATATATTGGGCTTGTGAGCTTCTGGCAGCTGGATGGATGGGACCAATGTAGTCCAATCTCCACTTCTCAAATGGTGCTTGAGCTAGAACTAGATGCAATAGATCATAATTAAGTCTTGTTGGCCTCCTACTAGCTCGCTGGCACACATCACATTTTCGTAGATATTCTTCCGTGTCTTTATGGATTGTTGGCCACCAGCATCCTGATTGCAAGATCTTGCAAACTATAATGTCAGATGCAAAATGACCACCACCCATGCCTTCATGTGAGAGCGATATAATTTGGGTGGACTCATGTGGAAGAATACACCTTCGGAGAATGCCATCTATTCCTTGTCGATATAATTGGCCGACAAAATCAGCTGATAAGGTCTAAGTATCAATTTTCCCTGTTCCACCTTTGGTGGAAATTTATTTGGTTGGCCCCGCATTAGATACTCAACTATGTCTACGGCTCATTCAGGTACCATATCAATGTAGAACAAGGCAGCATCCTATAACTCATCATCAGGTTGGGTTGCAGTTTCCTTCTCTTTGGCATGTTGTCAGAGCACTAAGTCATCTGCAACTTGCTCTAGAATAGGCTCTGCGCTGCCAACCATGTCACATTAGTCATATTCACCCCATAAGTTATTGTCGTGTCAGTTAGAATTAAAGTTAGAATCACTGTGTTACTGTACTGTGGGTCCTATCGGTGGATAAGGATCAGTTGGTCTCGCCACGAGGCAAGTCGACGGGACACACGTCCCACCAACGACAACCTGGGTCATGCATGGGTTGCCTGAGTGAACAACTAGATGTACAGTGTAATTTCATTTTGTGAAATACAGTTGCTATGTGAGCTTGTTGAGGAGAGTGTTTTCTGTCTATGTTACTGTGTAGCATGATCTGTGTTCATGTGCAAATCAAATTCTAAGTTGGTATCAGAGCCGTACAGGGAGTGTACACAGTATAGTGTCGTCGTTGAAGAGAGGTTCGGGAGAACTGTCTTCTAAGAGTTTGGGGTTTTACGACGGGTTGAAGACGGAAAGAGAAGCACTGGTGCACGGTTTCTAAATTATAGAGACTTGCTAAGCTCAGCAGAGGGATTATTAGCCTGTGCATAGCATCAGACAGGGAAAAATTTGGTGAAAATTGACAATTTCGAAGCCAACTGAAAATTGAAACCGGGCTTGGGGTTACGGTTTTTATACATAACTGGTGATTTCTTCGCTGTTTGCGCACCGTGAAGCTAATCACATTGTCAACCAGCCATGGAGAGATTCTGAGGTTTATGTCAAAGATTTGTCTCCAGACAGTTAACCTAGCAGTTTTGCGGTAAAAGGTGAAAAAAGCCACTTTGTCAAATTGAGCTAAAATCACCGTTTCTCCACGGAATTTCCTGACTGAACACTCTATAGTCTTGGATTCAGTAGGGCGACCCTGCTCCAGGCCTCAGATCGTGCTCAAAACGATCCACAGGAGAGTTTGATCTGATAATTTTCAGAGAAGGGAGGCGCGGCCGCAGGCAGGGAGGTCACGGGCTGTTCTCGCGTCCAACGCAATAGTCAACTTAGTGTATCGAAGACCATAGCGACTGTAGGAGCATGGTTTGATGCCCATATGCAGTTTGGACCTTTGGATGAGATGTCAAATGAATCGACGGTCCAGAATCTGTGATGGAAAAGAAATTTGAACCACAAGATTTGGTTCAGCCATTGGATGAGCTTTGAATAGGGCCAACTTCATTAAAAATTTTCACACTGAAAGTTGAGTTGGGTCCCTTCACAAGTGAAGAGTGAAGTTTCTACAAGGTGAAGACCAATTTAAGAATCTCTTGCAACAGATGGCCACTGTCGGATCAGTCATAGACGATCAAGACACAATTATGACATTGCTTTCAAGCTTGCCCTCTACATATGAGAACTGAGTGATGATTATATTGACACACTCAGGTTTAACTCTTACTAGAGTTATCACTATGTTGCTGCGAGAAGACAATAGAAGAAATCAAGACACTTTGTCTACTTCCTCCTCTCAGGCTCTATATGTCAACAAAAGCTCTAAGCGACAGAAACAGAAAAGCTTTAAGAAGGCTGCAACGAATCAGAAGCTGACTCAAAGTCAAGTACAATCATCAAGTCCACAGTCGAAGAAGAAGAGGCAAACGAATCAAAGCATTGAGGTCAGATAATGGGGGAGAATACGTCTCCACCGAATTCAAGGAGTATTGTCTTAACAACGGCATTGAGCAACAATACATTACCTCCTATTCGCCTCAGTCAAATGGTCTTGTTGAGAGAAAGAACAGAACCTTAGTTGAATCGGCAAAGTGCTTGTTATCAAATGCGACACTTCCGAAGTCCTGCTGGGCTACTGTTTCAACAACAACCTATATTCAGAACAGATGTCCTACTAAAGGTCTCTCAGACAAAGCACCATTTTAAGTTTGGACAGGTACCAAACCTTCTTTATCAAACTTACGAGTTTTTGGATGTACTGCTTTTGCGTAGATACCTCGTGATCTCAGGAAGAAGCTCCACTTCCAGAATATCAAATGTATTTTCATCAGCTACACTACTTTAGATCAAGCCTACAAGTTGTTCGATCCCATTGAGTCGAAGATATTCACTAGTCGGGATGTCATCTTCATCGAAGATCAGTTTATCGACCTCAAGGGAAAAGACAAAGCCCACATAGCTGACTCTTCGGTTTCATCCGACACATTGAACTTCCCAGTTCCTCAGTCGACTATTCCCATTGAAAGACCAAGCTCATCTACTTTCGATGAACAACATATCAATGGCGAATCCAAAGATGATGATGTTGCAGTTTAGCAACTACAGTGTGATGGAAATGATCAGCTTCCTCTATTACCCAGAAGATCTTCAAGAGCAAGCAAACCACCTAACCAGTATATCGACGAGTCTACAGCCTACCTTGTTCAGGAACCGACGTCTGTCCAAGAGACACTCAGCCAGCCTGATTCAGATCTCTAGAAAGAAGCTATGGATAAAGAGTATTCATCTCTTATCAAGAACCATACATGGATAATTGTCGAATTACCTGCTAGCAGAAACGTAGTTGATTGCAAATGGATTTTCAAAGTCAAGTACAATACAGATGGAAGCATCAACAGGAGAAAGACAAGACTTGTCGCCAGAGGATTTTCTCAGGTATACAACGTCGATTACACTGAGACCTTCAATCCAGTAGTCAAGCATTCTTCTATTGGACTTTTGCTATCATTTGTCGCTGCAGCAGATTTAAAAATACATCAAATGGATGTACAGACAACATATCTCAATGGAGTTATCGAAGAAGACATTTACATGGTGCAACCCAAAGGTTATATTATTGAGGGTAAACACAATCATGTGTGTAAACTCCATAAGGCACTTTATGGCTTGAAGCAATCTGCTCGAGCATGGTTTCAAAGGATCAATACTTTCCTTATTGATCACGACTACACACCTAGCTCTTCAGATTCAAATGTTTATTTCAAAGCAGTGCAGCAATCTTTTATCATTATCACTTTATATGTGGATGATACATTGCTTTTCAACAACAATACCGATCTAATAAAAGAGGCCAAGACAATGCTATCTTCCAAATTCGACATCACCGATCTGGACGAAGCTCATTTCTGCCTTGGTATACAAATCCACATAGAGAAAACAGAAGTTGGTCTACATTACACAATAGAGGTACATGTAGAACATGTTAGTCAGATATAATCTGATTAATTGCAAGTTAGCTCTCTCACCAATGGAACCAGGTCTCAAATTGTCAAAGGACCAGTGTCCCCAAACAATTCATGAGAAGCAGCAGATGCATGAGTATTCTTATCATTCTATTATAGGATCTCTTATGTATGCCATGATTTGTATCAGGCCATACATATCTTTTGTAGTCAGCTCTCTCAATCAGTTTGTGACCAATCCTGGTGTAACACATTGGAAGGCTCTGATCAGAGTCATGATATATCTTTGAGCTACTATGGACTTTTGCATTTGTTATGGAGCAATCAGCAATGACAAACTCAATTTACTCAGTGGTTACATAGATGCAAGTTGGGCAAAAGATGTAGACACTCGTAAATCCACTTCTGGATTTACATTCTTCCTCAACAATGGTCCAATTTCCTGGAACAGTCGCAAGCAATCTTCAATAGCTCTATCTTCCACTGCATCAGAGAATATCGCAGCTCTCAAGTTACAAAGGAAGCAATTTGGTTGAGGAACTTACTCTCAGACATCGGTCTGAATCAATATGCTCTGACGACATTATTTTGTGATAATCAAAGCCAACCCTAGATTTTATTCTAGGAGTATGCACATTGAACTGAAGTATCATTTCGTCAGAAGCAAAGTTCTCAACAAAGAGGTCAGATTGTAGTACTGTCGAACGCAAGATATGACAACATATATTTTTACCAAAGCATTAAGTTTGGAAGCACATAGAAGATTCTGTGTAGAACTAAGTTTGAAGGTCAAGGCATTCAATAATTCAGATTAAGGAGAGTGTTGGATTATTCTCCTTCTTGCTAATTGACTAATCGATTTTAATCCTCATCCATTGTTTATCCAGTTCTGTGGATTTTCTCGTGTCTTTACACAGTCTACAGATCAAGTGTTTTTACACAGTCTGCAGAAATGCATTGAGTTTGACAACAGTGTCGCATTTTTTCGCCTATCAGGAATTACGAGTAAATATGCAGAGTTGCATTTTTCACATTTTTCAAAGTGCCTCAAATGTTAAAGAAATGACTCTGGCAAAGTGTGGGGCTACCCCAATAGTAAGTAAATGAGATTTTATGACATTGTTGTCTTTTGCGACATTGTCGCATGTGGCAGTTTTAATTCATTTCTACAGAGTGACAGTTTTAGTTCATTTATGCAGACAGACTATTTATGACCAATTTTCATCGCTTATCAACAATCAATTTCTGAGAAGGAATGGGATGAATGCCAGCGGACACCAGCCAACTGACAATCGCATTTGACGACCTAATTACTTAGTATAAATCAATTGTTCGTGCATCTCTTCTCAAGTTCTGAAGCAACAAATCAAGATTGTGAATTGTGAAGGAGTTGAGTGTTATTACACGACGCTTCCTGTGCTCTTATCAGGCAGATCATTCATAATCAGAAAGTATTGTTGTTAGCTCTCTATCATGCTTTCAAGCTTGAACTCTCTTTAGCATTCTAGCTCAGTCTTTTAGATATTTATTTTAGAGTTGCTATTGCGCTACTGCTTATCAACAGAGCTTCTTATTATCAGATTTATTCTCAGTTACTCAGAGACAACTTAGAGTGCGCGATTTCTATCCGCTACTGTTTTGCGCTCATTAGCATCTGATTTTGTTTCTCTAAATCAATACTATCTTCTTATTGCGTTCAGTATATGTCAGAATGCATGCATCTCTGTATTGCTTTTGTAACTGATAGAAATTGTTTGAGAATTCAATACTTTATGCTTTTCTACGTAGTCACTTAGTATCTAGCAATTTCAAAGTTAGTTGCTAAAGATTGAAGGTGATTTTCATCACTACTGTTGTATTTAATTTTTGATAGCCGTAGTCATGCATTGGAAGTAGGAAGTTTCTGCATTACATTATCTATCCTATTTTCGATAGCTTGGAGCTCCTTTGAAAGACTTTCGATCTTTTCCAAGGCCTGCAAATATTCATCATGTGCATCTGGCCCAGAGCAGACGGTCGTCTCTGCAGATTAACTCCTTTAGCTCGGCAAGCTCTTCTTCGACAAGTGCTTTGTCATTCTCGAGCAGGAGCAGAAACTCGACTCAAAAAATTTTGAGCATATGGTCTTGAAGGCTTTGTAGTTTAACATGGTCATTTGGATGGACCCGGACCTGCTGCATATCTGTAAGACAGTTTCCGTCTTTATTCTCCTGATGGTTTCATCTTGCAATGTGGTTTGCAGAGTGGTCTTTTCTGCCTTGACCTTATTGAGCTCAACTTGCAAAGAATCAAATTTTTTCTACAATTCTGCAGAGTTGGCTTGAAGTGCCTTATTGTTGTCTTGGAAGGATGGAGCTTCATGCGTTGATTGCTGAAGTAGTTGACCTAGGGAATGAATAGACCGTTTAAAATAAAATATCACGTCTTTCATGAAATCATAAATAAACACATAAATATGAATGACAAGTGGCAACACGTGTGAGCGTATACATTTAATAAAAGAGATTTTCAAAATCCAAAAAGTAAATAATGAGTAAAATAATAAATAACAATAAAGTAATAGATATATAAATAAATAGAAACAAAAATTTGGGTAGATCCTTGAAAGATACTCAAAAGATTCTCCCCTTGAATTCCTTTGTTAGAGATAATATTTCTTCAATTTGGAACTGTTAATACACGTTGGCAATAATTCGTCTTCCAATGACTGAAGTTGGACAGAACCATTTTCAAATACTTTAATAACCTTGTACGGTCCCATCCACCTCATATGAAGCTTTCTAGAAAAATTTTGATGGCGACTATCATATATCAAGGCATAATCACCAGCCTTAAGATCATTGGTCTTGATAAGAGTATCATGCTTTTTCTTTCGCTGTTCCTGGATTTTCTCTGTAACATCCTTCAAATTGATTCGAGCTTCAGATAGTTCGTCAATAGTCATCAACCTTTTGTTAGTACATTCTACTTCTGTTCATTGTGCTTGTATTCGAAACTTTGGCACCTTGAATTCAATTGGCAGAATAGGATGCATACCATATGTAAGAAAGTAAGGCGTCTGATTTGCTGTGATCTTTTCTGTGTTTCGATATGCCCAGAGAACCGAGGGTAACTTTTGATCCCAATCTGTAGCATGTGCAACGGTGATCTTATTCAGAATCTTGCATAATATTTTGTTTGCTCTCTCAATTAACCCATTGGCTTTCGGATTATAGGGGGTTGTCTTTCTGTGTTTGATTAGAAAACAGTTTGTCAGCAGTCGAATCGTATCATTTAGAAAATGGATACCACGATCACTGACTAACTCAAGAGTACAACCATAACGTGTGATTATAGATTTCAATAGGAAAGCTACGACAGTTTTCACATCATTTTGTTTCGTTGCTTCAGCGTATTTGGAGTCTCGATCCACCATTCTCTTATGTTCTTTGAATGATACAAGTCAAGAAAATCTAAGAGTGAAAGGAATCCAGGTACCCACACGTCCTGGTTCAACTTGGTTTTATCATAGTTGTGCTTGCTTTCTCAGAAGACCAAGAAAGATCTGTATTTTGTCAGCATCAGCACCTTCCTTATTCGAGTTGGCAATTGACTCGAACTGCGAAACATAACTGTCAGTATCATTTGAAGATGTTCTTTTAAAATAATCATATTTGATCTTCGAGATTGAAGTGAAACGGGGAGGAAGGCCTTCCATAATCGGCTCTGGTTCTGGTTCAGGATCAGGTTCTGAATCTGGATTTGGATCAGGCTCAGGTTTTGATTCTAGATCAAATTTCGGATCTTGTTTAGGTTCAGGTTCTGGATCTAGATCTGGATTTGGATCTGAATCTGGATCAGGAACTGGATTTTCAACTTTAGAACCAAGTTCAGCTATACCAAAACCTTTAGGACGCAATATTTCAAGTAGATTAACAGGATTAAGAATATTATCAAAGAAAGTTTTGTTATAAATTTGAAAAGGTGATTCTCCTCTTTGGAAAGATTTTTGAAGTCTTTTGAAAAACTCTTCTCGAACTTTCCGATATCTTTCAAGTCTGGCAGCTCTCTCATGACATGCACTAAGAATGGAGATGGAGTTGTCAGTTTGGTATCAACTTTATTTGGCTATTCCCAACAATGGCACCAAAATTGACATATGTTGTGATATACAAACATAGAAATGACAGATTTGTGTAGTATTTAATGTCAAACCCCAAGAGGATAGCACTTAAAAGTTGATTTATTGAAATAGTTCTGACTTATTTGAATGAAATGAAGTCGAGTGTTATTATGGTTGTCAAACAGACATTTTATAAGTAACCAGTATTACTTTTGTTGGGTGTGTGATAATGGTAATTTTCAGAACAACAATCTTTCTCTATCGAATCAAATGAAAAGCATTCTACAAGTGAAATGTTATCAGAGTAGCACGAATGAACTACACTCTGGCTAATTAAGTTGTCAACAAGGATTCAAGATATGTTCGATGTGTTCAAGTACGAGCAGACAAATAGTTAATCTTATTCTTGAGCTATTGTGTTCTAGACAATAGTCCTCAACAACTAAAGTCCAATCACGGTTAAAGAACTCGAGTAGCTCACGAATATGTTAGAAACTTATATCTTCCTTACACATAGGAATATAGATCTATGACTCAATTCCTCAAGCAGAGACTACCATCTCAAATGTATACATATTGTTCTTCAATGACTGTGGAAGACTCTACCAAAGTTTGACGTTATTCGGGTGCCGAATACAAAGTATCCGCGTAGACGAATAAGATAGTTTAAAGACAGTTCTATAGATAAGCTTTACGAAAACACAGCAAGCATCTATAATGAACTATTGCAATTGTCTAACAAAAGAGTGATTTAAGTAATGCAGAAGAGATTGCTAGTAGACTCAAGATCACTCACACTTAGCAGTGCGGAGAACATAGATCAAAGAAAATAATCTTCAATGCTCTATTCACTTCTTCAATCTCTCTCAAGTACATGAACTCTCTCTCTCTCTCTCTCTCTCTCTCTCTCTCTCTCTCTCTCTCTCTCTCTCTCTCTCTCTCTCTCTCTCTCTCTCTCTCTCTCTCTCTCTCTCTCTCTCTCTCTCTCTCTCTCTCTCTCTCTCTCTCTCTCTCTCTCTCTCTCTCTCTCTCTCTCTCTCTCTCTCTCTCTCTCTCTCTCTCTCTCTCTCTCTCTCTCTCTCTCTCTCTCTCTCTCTCTCTCTCTCTCTCTCTCTCTCTGGTGTGAGAATGAAGCGTGTCTTCCACATATTTCCTACGGAACGAGCAAACACACCTCTAAATACTAAAAGTGCCCTCTTTAATAGATGAGTTACAAATACATGTAAATTATACCATTAAAAGTACATGAAACCTTTGCACTCGTTGCAAAGATGGCAACTATAAGAATCATCATCTCTATTGCTTGCCACTTCAAATGTAAGATGTTCCCATTAGATGTCTCCAATGCTTTTCTCAATGGATATATTGAGGAGGAGATATATATGGAGCAACCACAAGGCTTCATCAAGCATGGTGAAGAATCCAAAGTTTGCCTACTTTTCAAGTCTATATGGGCTTAAGCAAGATCATGGTATACAAGGCTCAACACATTTCTTATCTCACTTGGATTTTTTCTAAGTGACTATGATCCTCTCATGCACTTAAAGTTTGTTGCTAGTGATCTTGTCATTCTCATCATTTATGTAGATGACATCATCCTATGTAGAAGTTGCATAAAGTTAGTAGATGAATCTAAAAGTGCTCTTGGTAATGAGTTCAAAATGCAAGATCTAGGAGAGCTTCACTACATTCTAGGACTAGAGATTGATCTTTGTCATGATTATGCTTTTATAAATCAAACTAGATATGCTCTTTCAATGCTCGAAAAGTTCAATATGAAAAACTGCAAGAGTGTAGACACACCTTTGGAGCATATTTTTGTAAAAGATTCTAATAAGGGAGATGAAAGATCCTTTGAGGACATCACCCTTTTTAGGAATCTTTTTGATTTGGTTGACCATCACTAGGCCCAATTTGAGCTATTGTGTGCACAAGCTAAGTCAATCCATGCAAGATCCCAAGATCTACCATTGGAAATCGACCAAGAGAGTCTTGAGGTATATATCTTCACAACACATGATTATGAATTACTCTACAAAAGTGAAGATCTATCTATTATTGGCAACTCGGACTCGGATTTTGCTAGTGACAAGGTGGATTGAAAATCCACAAGTGCTTACACTATATTTCTTGGAGAAAGTCTCATATCTTGGCTTTTCAAAAAGCAAGATATCATCTCGTTATATCTTGTGAGGCCGAGTATAAGGCTCTTACAACAACAACAAAAGAGATGCAATGGATCAAAAGACTATTATTGGAGCTCAAGTGCATCAAGGAGGAAGATCTACCTTTGATCAAGTGTGACAACATCTCAGCCCAAGCCCTTGCCTTAGATTTCAATCTATGCTTGATCTATACACAATCACCACATCTTAGGAGATTATAATCACACTTTTGGGGACTCCCACACATGTGAAAATTAACAACTACCTCCTTAGGATCTAGATGAATCTTGTGTCTTAATCCTATGTCTATGATAATATAGAAGTTTATCAAGCATGTTTGGATCTACATGGTCATTATTAAATATTAGACAAGTCAAAAGCAAACTTCATAGAAAACAAGGACGATGTGGTATTGTACCACAAGGCCTTTCCATGTCACATTGTCATATGTTTCTTCATGCAAATCTACAAAACAACTTTACCACAACTAATCAAAATTAAAAATCGTGATCTTTATTCTGAATAATCACATTTTATTAATCATTCTCTGTATTCAAGAGTGTCCACAATAATCATGATTAATATTGAAAAGATTTCAAGATTCACAAAATTTGAAATCAATAATCAAATAGTATTCATAATATATTCGATCAATATTTGTAGAATATTCAATTAGAATTCACATTATGAAGGATCATTATTCAGGAGTATTCACGATCAGTTTTCACAATATTCACAATCAGTACTCACAATATTCATGATCAATATCTCAAAATATTCATCTTTCAATATTCGCAATTTCAAATCAGTATTCACGATATACCTGGGTGGACACATTTGGTTTGGTCAAGAGATTGCTTGTTTGATCCAAAATCACAGTTGAATGATTACCAATCTCATCTATATGTGATCTAGGCACTGTTTTGAGATCTTAGCCATTTTGTTTCATGCAATATCATTGTATTTGAGTCAAATTTGGTTTCTTAGTGTATTTCACATGTGCTAAGAGTGTTTGATCTAACTTTGCCCATACTCCATCATTTGATGTGAAGTAGATCTAGTTTTGGAGAGATTGAGATAGCTAGTGAGAATCATCTCACAGTTTGTTGCAAGATCTTGCATAGGAGATGGTAGCACACCATTATTGGATCCTATAGTGAGAGAGAAGCAACATTTTTTGTTCATCACTTTCATTTATCTCCACTTTACATGACTTCAATGAGTTCATACTTGTTGCAACCAAGTGAGAGATTGTCTACTTCCAATTATTCAATATGGAAGTTGAGGATGGAGTCCATCTTGATACTCCAAGATGTGATGGACATTGTACTTGGGATTGAGGAGGAGCCTCAAGTCCTTCAAGAAGTACAAAAATACAAGAAGAGAGCTAGGATGGCTCTCCACTACATTAAGATGAATGTCTCCAATGAGATATTGAGGGAGATTGGTGATTGTTCTACATCCAAGGAAGCTTGGGATTGTCTCAAGTCCATCTATGAGGCTAAGAACACCTCTAGGCTCCTCACTCTTAGAGATCAAATCTTCCAAAGTAGTCAAAAGAGTGATGAGAGTGTATCTAGTTATGTTTTGAGAGTCAAGGATATTCATAGGGAGCTTGCATGTATTGGTGACTCAATCAATCAAAGTGAGCTAGTCCAAGTCATTCTCAATGGCTTGAGAGATGAATATGACAACCTTGTCCAATCCTATGCCATTAAGGAGGAGCTACCAAGTTTGGAGGCCCTTCAAAGTGTGCTTATTTCTGAAGAATCAAGACAAGAGTACAAACTCTTGAGGATGGACAAGCTATCACTCAATCATGATGATGGCAAAGTTCTATTTTCCAAGCACAAAGAGAGGAGTAAGAAGCAACACCATCACTTCTCTAATGACAAAGATAAAGACCAAGATGAAGAGGAGGAGGAGGATACCTCTCATGCTTCTACTTCAAATCTCAAGAAGAAGAAGATCAAGTGCTTTTATTGCGGCAAGAAAGGCCATTATGCCACCAATTTCTTCAACATCACCAATGAGAAAGAAGACTATATTGCAAGTGATGGAGAAGGCTCTCTTATGGCATCAAGCTTCTCCTCTTCCACCTTCAACAAGGATGACTCATGCTATATTGATAGTGGAGCATCTTCACATATGTGTGGCTCCAAGCACTTTTTTTCATCTATTTTGCCTTGTGATGGAGTTAAGAAGACCATATACTTTGCAAGTAAGCATGAGTGCAATATTGAAGGAGTAGGGATTATTCCCTTGAAGCTTGCATCTTCTAAAGATCTCTTTCTCAACAATGTTCTTTTTGTCCCAAAGCTTACAAAGAACATCTTAAGTGTTGGCCAACTTCTTGATAGTGGCTTTGATGTCAATTTCAATATTGACAATTGTGTGATCAAGAAGGATGGTGAGATCCTTGCATATGGATCAAGATTTGAAGGCATCTACAAATTGGATCCAAGTGAGAGTGCAAACTCTCTTGATGTTTTTTATATGTCCAATATTTCAAAGGAGGATGATCACACAAGATGCACATATCTTCTCTCTTCAAGTATTATGGTGTATGATTATTCCTTATTATTCAAAGCATATGTTGAGAAGAAATTCTTAGTGAAGATCAAAGCTTTGAGGAGTATTGGAGCTCTTGAAGGAATAGCACCATATGAAGTTTTATTCAAGATGAAGCCTAAGGTTGATCACCTTAGTGAACTTGGTAGTGCTTGCTTTGCACATATTGATGATCCAAGCTCATGGATCATGATTGGATACTCATCCATCAAGGAGGCCTTTAGTGTCTTTACACTCTCTATTTCAAAAGTGATTGTGAATAGAGATGTCACATTGCATGAAGATTCAATCTTGGAAGTGGCCGAGATCAAGGCTTCTCAAGAAGCATCACAAGTTATCTTTTTTGAAGGTATTCAAGTTATGATGGGGCCAATGTGTGAGGAGGAGTTTCTTCTTCATATGATTTCAAGAAGATCTTCAAGATGCATGGCCGAGTCTTTATGGCTCACCTTACATGACAAAGAGGGGCATCTTTCATGTTGTATCTACTACAACACATTCATATATGCTTCTCTTCCTTTGCTTGAAATGCTATCTTGCTTCATTGAATTTTTTGGATCTCAAAGTTCAAGAAAAGCTATACTAGTTTTGTATGATGCTTATGGTATGGACATATTTCTTGTCATTATTGACTTAGATGTGTTTCCAATACTTTTTGAAAGCAAGATATTGTATTGTCAAAAGTATGCTCTTGATTCTAGTAAGAACAAGATTGAGCTTGGTACTCACTTTTTTGAAAATCATGTTTTCACATGTTTTGAGGCAAATTGTAAACTCCTCTTGAGATTAAGTGAAGCATCCAAAGTGGACACTTACATCCTTGAGAGAGTAACTAGCCTAAAAAAGATCAAGATAGTCTTTGATATCAAGATTAGATCCATTATGGATATAGTTCATTGTATGTGGACTAGTCAAGCTAGAAAGCATAATCTTGACAATCATCATTGTTTCACATCTTATGATCTTGATCTGCATGATCCTTATGAGGCTTGGAAGCCTCAGATTTCTCTATTTATGGTGCATCCATCATGCAAGTGGAACTCTCAAATCAAAAATCATCATCAAGCATGGAGGAAGCCCATGATCATAGTGGCATATTGGTGGAGCACTCTTCAAAGGCATTGGCAAGAGATCTCTACCAAAGAGATCTTATCATGGATATGGTGAGGGTGCTGCTATGATGGATCCCTTGGCTGATCTTCACTTCTTATGCATACCAAAGGATCCACTCAAAAAGATTTACAAACTTCTTAAGTGATCTAGTACCTTTCCAAGCTATTTTCTGAGGAGTGTGAGAAATTGGCAAAAATCTAGCTTGGTACTTTTTATGATAGAAGTTTGTAAGTGAATCTCACATGTGTGGAGGATGTTCCCACGTGTGGAGAATTGTAAAGTAAATCAAAATGTTTGATATAGGGGTCTCATAGAGTCTCATAGTCAAGCATTTAGGTGTAGAATGTTGATAGGGTCAAATTTGGCATAGATGGCAAATTATCCATTTCCACTTGTAATGCCACTATTGAGCCAAAATAGAGTATGAGGCCAAACTTGTTCCAATTAGAGTGTAGACAAGTGTAATGCTTTTGTTTGATGAAATTTAAGAGGTCCAATAGGTTTTAGAGGTGGAACCATGTGTGGTCCAATAGGAATTTGAGGTGTGCTTGAATATAGTCCAATAGAATTTAGAGGTGCATGGATCAATGGTCCAATAGGATTAAGAGGTGGCAAAGTGTGATCCAATCATAGCTAAGCATAGTGGTAGCTCATGAATCTACTAGTATCATTGTACTCCTCATTTTGGATCTAATTGATTTTGAGATTGAGTGGATTTTGAGTGTCATTGAATTTCTAGTTTTCTCTCTCTACCCGAGAGTTCATGATGGTTTTTCTCTCTCTACCCGAGGAGAGCAGCTTGTTCTTACTTAGAATACTTTTGGAACACTTCCCACATGTGTGAGTGAGAGTTGGAAGTGATTGAATGCATGTAGTAGTGTGTTTTTGCCATAGAATCAAAGATAGATCTTGAATCTCAATCTAGTCTTGATCTTGGTGCATCTACACACCTTAGGAGATCACAAGTACATGTAGTGGACAATCCACACGTGTGAAATTCAACAATCACTAACTACTAGTGGCTCTTCAAAATGGACTATACATGCAGGATGTCATACTTGGGCCATTGATTTCACAAAAATAATTATTTACATAGGGCTTTAATGTAAGGTGCCGCTTTTCCAAATTACCTTGGGCTCCATTGAGATGCCCCTTAGTCTTGTAATCCAATGAAGTAGGAATTCTTAATAACAAAGGCAAGGACCTCGTAAGTATGATATGAATATAGCTCAATGTGACTACAATCTTTTTTTGTTTGTCTTAACTCCACGATCACAATTGTGTAGATAGTGAGTGAAAATAAAGCTTGGGGGCTTGAGATGAGTACAATGCAAGAATAGAATAAGATGAAATTCAAAAATCTCTTCTATGTGAAGATGGATTGTCAAGAAAAGATCTACTAAAGTTAGGAGAATTTATCACGAGTATTAAATACAACTATCAATTAGAAGAAAACACACTGCGAGTCCACAATTCCATACCAAATTTTTGTTTTATTCCATTGTGTCAGTATGTTGTAAATTCTTTATATTGTTTTGGAATTATAAATGAGCTCTCAAGTCAACCACAATCAACATGAAGATGGACAACTGAAGACCACAAGGATCAGTACACCAAAGATCCAAGGACCATTGCACCATGATAAAATCACCTACCCTAACCTTATGTGATGATTATTTATCATACAATGCCTTATTGATAAAATCACTCCTACTTGGCTGAAAATTCCATGCTTAATTGAAAAATTCTGTACAACTATCTTGCCATCTAGCTTACTAGAAGGGACTTCATCTAGTCAGAAGGATGAAGATGTTAATCAAGACAAAGAAAATAATGATGCTAAATTTTTGACTCTGCAAGTGTCAGAAGGACATGGATACTAATGACACCCTACTAGAGGATTTGTAGAAAGAATAGGAGGAAACCCGACTTTGAGGGTCACCACAAGCTGTAGAAATAAATTAGGTAGAAGATCATTTGAAAGTTGAAGAGGCAATCAAAGATGAAGAGAAAAAATGTAGTTTGAAGAAGTAATTGAAAAACCTGATGATGCTCAATCCCTAACATAGGAGAAGCCAATTGAAGAAGTATTGATTCTTCAAGACCTATTAGATATAGAATGTCATGAACTTCTTTGCAATATTCATAGTCTTTTTCTATCTTTTAGTAGTATTATATAGTATGTAAAATTACAAGAAGACTATTAGAAATAGTTGAGGGAGTTGACGATCGAGAATGAGGAGAAAGAATGTGAATTATCAAATTTGAGGCCCCAAACTTTTAGGGTCAACAAACTACAACATTAGAATGATGCTATGAAAGAGAAAATGGATGTTTTAAGAGAAGAATTGTCCAAGTAGATCACTTTAGAGCTATAGAGAGTGTTAGAATCAACCACTTCCAATAGGAGATAGAACAATTCAGAGTCTGTGTCGTTGAAGGAAAAAGGAATTGCTGAAGCTTTGAAATGAAATCTTTAACTTGGAATGACAATTGAAACAACTAGAGCTCTCAATGACATTAAGATAAGGATGGAGGTGGCTAGGAATTACCAAGCTGATCGACTCCAATATAAGGAGAAACTCCATAAAAAATGAAACTAGAAATAAAGCATTGAAGACAAGCCTAGCTTTCATAATTGAAGGTAATTTCTTGATCAAGTCCAAGAGGCTAGAGACATTCAAACAACTGCAAAGACAATTCGACTAACTTTACCAAAACGTTCCCCATAGAGCAGAACATAGAAATGGGATCTGACCCATAGACACAAGCTTCAACAATTCTAACATATAAAAGGAGAAGAACTACTCTTAGTCCACTAGTTGAATCAAACCAGGTACTAGCTACTGAAACACCACATTTGAAAAAAAAAACGTTTTTGAAAATATGAGACAACTTTTACAATATAGAACATTCATGGATGTTAGAGTATTTTTTCTTACCTAGAATCTACATAAATGTTGAATGGGTAGGTATCTAGAGTGTAGCCGAAATCCTAAACCTATATTGGTCCACTTTGGACATGCAAGAGAAGGGGTTTCTGGCTTGGGCTGTTGTATAGGGACTATTTGTGGTAGAAAAAAAATGGGTTAACTTAGATCCTAAAAGGAAATCCTGTTTTGTACTATGTAGAATATATTAAAGAAGAAAGTTTTTATTTGACATTCCAATGAAGTCTTTAGAAATCATCACAAATTATGTTTTATGATACCTGAAAAAGTAGCATTGAATGTAACAAGACATCTAAAGAAAAATAGAATATCTTCAATAGTCGATTGCTCTTACTTTGAGATATGGAAAATATACTAGGTTGACTCGTTGACTACACTTCTTCGATCGACTGAGACTCTCAGTGACGCACAAGATGCCCAAATGGACATCAACTCCCCCTCTAGCGCTTCCCATAAATACAAGAGGGCGGAGCATTATAAGGCCCAATATACTAAATTAAAATATTTGTGAGTCAACACTCCAGCAGAATGAGTTGGAAATCACAAATCTTCATGCCAAGTATACGGAATCAAGAGATTACGGCTTTAAATTAGAGCAAATGGTTGTTGCCAAGGACCGCACCATGAATACAAATACTATGCTCAGCATGGCCCTCAACAACAATCTTACTCTTTAATTGGAATGAGTCAGTCCGTGCTAATCTCGCATCAGCTTGGCATTGCCATAACCAACCTTTCTGACTTGAGTGCTACTCCCTTTGAAAACAAGCACATCTACCAGCTCTTGGATGAGTATTCTAAAAATGTGTTCACCCTTGACGTAGTCTGTAAAAAGTTTTCCGTTCTTGACTTTTCTTATTTTGCGAAGGTTTTGCTTGCCCGCCTGTATGTATCCTTTTGGCTTTTGGTTGTTTGCTTACCTTTAATGTAGAGTGTCACTCAGCTTATTCTTTCTCGCTCATACACTCACCACTCCCTTCATTTTGTAAAAACCTCCATCTCCTTCATAGATTCTTCAATAGTTCCTCTTGTACAGGAATACATCGCGCCCTCTTACAATGCTACTCATATATGTAGACTTGTATTGCATTTTCCATCAAAATGCAACAATTATAGAGGCAATTTCATCCATAAATCTTGGTAACACTTTTTTTTACTTTAACTAGATTTGTAGTGACATTGATAATACTTTTGATATTTTCAAGTTGTCTCTCAAATGAGAGTTCTCTTATTTGTGAAAAATCAACCCTTGATGATGCCAAGCATTCTTCTAAGTCATTGAGTTGGTTTACTTTGTTCAATGGCTTGTTAGTACAATAGTTTATGGGTGATGCATATTCAGGCAACAAGTCTTTTGATATAGAAGCTTTGCAAGATTTGTTTGATTTATGTAGATGAATGTCAGTTATTTGTTTTTCCTCAAATAATTCTAATTTTTTCAAAGAATATGATTCTATCACAAAAGTTTTAGTTTAGCATGCTTATCTTCACAATGAGCTCAACATTCATGATCTAAATCCAAATGATAGAAGGAAATGCAATTGTAAGTTTTCGAATTCAATTTTTTTAGAGTTAGCGTTTTCTTTAAATTATATTTTTCTTGAGATGTTTTTGTTGGTTTTGCAGATTTGTATCCATCAAATTTCGTCGAATGGCAATCAGTACAATCGATTGCAGGAATAATCGATGTCATACATTCGGATATCAGTATTCTACAATATAAAGGTCGTTCTTCAAAATCACTTTTAGAGTCAGGAGTTTTTTTTATAATCACACCTATTTTTCTGATAAAAACGGTTTAGTTGGTAGATTAGAGCCATATCTACTACTGGATTTTTCGAGTGAGGAATGGATTTCTCCTGATGCAGCAATTTCAGAAAGTTTTTGATCTAGGCTATATATTGATATTCAGAGTATATTAAAATGTAGCACTGGATCAAAGAATAATAGATTAAGTTGGTATCTACCTTTTACTATTTTTGTTGATTTTTTTTTTCCAAATGCATTGTTCGGAAAACGAAAACAATGTTTATTTGTAAGGACTTGAGTGCTGATATAATCGCAGAGTTGTTGGATGATGGTTGGGATACAAAACAAAATCAGGAAGTTGAGTGCAGAGTATGTTACTCATCCATGACATTTAGATATCACATCGAAAAACAAATGCTCACTTTGCTATTGTATTATAGAAGGTGGATTAAATGCAAAAATGTTTGGAAGCCACTTGATCAAGATTTTGGTATAAACCCTCAAGAGCAACTTTAGATAACAGTGAAAAGAAATGACAACATTCTTGCAATGGTTGAGGTCAAGGAAGATTGGTGTCTCAATCACATTCGATCAGAACTAGACATGTTGCAATTCGATCTACCTCAGTACTATCAATTTCGATTGAATGGTGTAAAGGTACGTTATGCCATATAAAAATATTTCTTTTTTTCTATTTCTAAGTGAATCAGTTTGCAACAAATCTAAGTAAACTAAGGTCGCATGTTTGGATTGGTTATGGCAAAGGTTCGTGTGAAGAATTGCCAAAAATTGGCAAATCTAGCTTGATAAAAAACCATGTAGAATAGTGTAAATTGTGTACACAAGTGGGTCCCACACATGTGAGGCCATGATGCCACATGGGAAACCCATTCTAATGTAGGTTAGGTCAAGTCAAGAGAGTTGGTCATGTCTATTTGGTGGTCATCCCTACTTTATAGGACCTACACCTAAGTTTAAGGTGAAAATTTGACCAACTAGCTACCTACCAAGCATAACTCTAGGAAATAGGCTAGGGTTTTATTTTAGGTCAAGGAGAGTGAGTTAACTTTCTTATTACATGCTGGAAATCCACCTAACTTCAAGAAGGAGGTCGAATTTGCTATGTATTCCCTCTCTCCATAGTGAGAAGATAGAAAATTTTTGGAGCTCATAGGCAATCTCAAGCTAGTTCACTATGTACATTGAGTTTTTGTGATCCAAATGAAACCAAATCAATTTCTACTTGTTTCTCAGGTTGAAGGCCGTACTAAAGCCTGTAGTACACACGTGTGGGCACGGATTTCAATGTTTATCAATGCTTTTGATTGTTAATGCTTGTTGTTTGTCAAATTGCCAATCTAGATCAACTTTTTTGTGTCTAGTTTTTTGATAGATTGTTAAGCAAGCATCCAATCACTCTTGTGGATCTTTTGTAGATCCATTTATGGTCCTAAAGTACAATACTTTCACATGGTATCAGAGCCAAGTACAAGAGCATAAGCCATTGATCTAATGCAATTCCATTTTTAGCAAGTTTCGGTGCTAAAAACTAGTAGTGAGAGGGCAAGCTAGAATCTTGATTTTGGTGAGGAGATTTGATCGCAAACTTGGTAGGGGTCCAAATCCGTACTGTCCACATGTGTGGGCACCTCTGAACCTGCATTTAATGCAAGGTATTCATTTGATCCAAAAAAATTCAATTTGTGAGCTATTGGTGTAATTTTTGGTGGAGATCCTAGGATAATCTACCAAGATCATTTGCCATTGATTAGATTTGAATTTGTTTCATGGAATCTAATTAATCTAGGCTGAGTTCAAGTCCTATTCAGGTTAAAAACAGGTCTTGAAAGTACACCAAGAAGGAAGAAAGAGATTAAGTCATTTTTTTGTCCAAAAATAGCCAAAATTGGCAAGATTTGATTGTAAGTAGATTTCACATCATCTTATCTTCATTTTAACTTTGTGAGGGAGTGCTAGAACTGAGATTATAAGTCCATTTGTTGGATTAGAAATCTAATTTGAGTGAAAAACTACAAGAGAGAGACCTTAGTGAGTTTCTAGAGACAATCAAATCCATTTCTTGGCAAGATTTGTTTGAAAGTAGTTTTCACTTCATCTTATCTTCATTCCAGCTTTGTGAGGGAGTGATAGAACTGTGATTATAAGTCCATTTGTTGGATTAGAAATCAAATTTGAGTGAAACACTGCAAGTGTGAGACCTTTGTGAGTTTCAAGTCAATCAAATCTATTTCTTTTTTGTAGAAGTCACTAGTAAGATGGGATCTGCTGGAGCATACCTTCTAGAAGCTAGTGAGAGGTTGAATTCTACAAATTATGCTATTTGGAAGGTTAGAATGGAGTCACTCTTAGTGCTCCAAGACCTTTACGAGTTCTTGATTGAAGATGAAGATGAACCTCTAGGTGCACAAGAGTTAGCTAGATACAAGAAGAGATCTACGCTTGCACTTCATTGTGTGAAGATGAATGTGAGCAATGATTTGTTGAGAGAAGTATCAGCTTGTACTAATGCTAAAGAGGCTTGGGAGTCTTTAAAATCAATCTATGAGTCTAGCGACACTTCTAGAGTTCTTATGCTTAGAAATCAAATTTTGCAAAGCATGAGGAGAAGTGAGGAGAGTGCACATGATTATGTACTCAGAATCAAGTCTCTAAATAGGGAGTTGGCTTCCATTGGAGAGAAGATTCATGATGGAGAGCTTGTACAAATTGTCCTTAATGGTCTAGGAGATGACTTTTCAAATTTGGTCCAAAGTTTTGCCATCCAAGACACTTTGCCAACTATAGAAAAACTTCACAGTGTATTAGTGGCTGAAGAGTGTAGGATGCTCCATGCAAAATCTAGGATGAGTTCCTTGTCTTTGCAGGATGGTGATGAGAAAGCCAATTTCTCAGTCAAGGGCAAAAAGAAGACCAATGGAAAGAAGAAGCATCCAAAGGAGGCCAAAGAAGAGGATGATGCATCAAGCTCAAAGGACAAGTCAAAGCAAAAATGCTTCTTTTGTGGAAGGAAGGGGCATTATGCATCTGAATGCTACAAGAGGCTAAGAGCACAAGTGGAGGAGGACAAACAAGGAAACCTTGCAAAGGAGGAGGAGGAGGATGAAGTAAATGTATTCTTGATGGCATCTACATCCTCACCAACAAGCAATAGCAATTCAAGAGACAATTGGTGGATCGACAGTGGGGCTAGCTCTCACATGTCTTGTGAAAAGGACTTTTTCTCAACCTTACACTCTTTCAATGCTGCTAAAAAGTTTGTCTTTACTGCAAATGATGAAGAGTGTAGGATAGATGGTGTTGGCACCATCTCTTTGTGTCTAGAATCCTCAAAATGCATGGATCTAGAAAATGTCCTTTATGTACCATCAATCACCAAGAATATGCTTAGTGTTGGTTTACTCTTAGAAAGTGGTTTGGATGTCCACTTTAAGCATGGTGTTTGTTTCATCTTGAAGAATGATGTTTGCATTGCAAAGGGATTTAAACATGGAAGATTGTTTAAGTTGGAAGCTAGTGTTGCTTTTGAAAGAATGAGCTTGGCAAAGGAGGAGATCACTCAAGAGGAGATCTTGGCAAAGTGTGATCTTGCTTGCATTGAGGAGGAGCATCAAAAGGAGGAAGATCTTGAGGATCAGCCTCAAAGCATGAGAGTTCCAAGGGAGTCCTCAATGACAATGGCCGAGTCATCAAATTGCATGCTAATTGTCCATTCAAGTGTGCATCTTGCAAGGGTGGTGAGCATTGGAGAGTCTACTATCTTTGAATACTTTTTGGAAATTATTAGTAGACATGAGGTGACTTGTTTCTTACCTTTAAGATTCATGGTGTTTATTACTTTGTATGACAAGACAATGAAATGGGATGCTTTGAAATCTACATTTGTTGTTGATAAAGCAATTTCATTGGATAACTATTTTTGTAATAGTTTGAATAGAGTCATAAAAGATGAAACATCATTTGCTTTGGAAATCTTTGTGTCCACATGCTTTGTGCATGATCATTCCAATGTAAGGACCAAAGATTATCCTATTTCAATGATAGGAATAATGGTAGTGTTTTGCTCTTCAAGTAGAGATTGTAGAATCTACTTGTTTTCAACCAAAGAATTTGTCAATGGTGGAAATGTGATCTTTCAAGAGTGGAAGATTTGTAAACTTGAAGAAGCACCTTTGGATCAACACCTTATTCAATTCATTGATGTTTTGGAGTCAAGTCAAGTGGAGGATCAAGCTCAAGACCCGAGGACTCCAAGAAGAACCTTGAGTATCAAGATGGAGCCATCTAGGCTCAATCATATGGATCAAGCAAGACAAGTTGTCTTTGGCAACATTATTTATGCACTTAATATTTTAATTGATGTATCTTCAAGTGCACAAAATGCCTTGGAATCCATGGCTTGGCATGATGTTTAGTTTTGAAGTGTGCTACATGTATATAGACACATTTATGGAACATCTTGTAAGGGATCCTCTAAGAGGTGGTGAAAGATCCGTCATGGACATCATTCTCTATTGGAGTCTCAAAAGTTCCTTCTTTGTAGCTGGATTTTTTAGACACTTCTAAAAGCTTTCATTGATCTATCAAGAGAGTTATAAATAGATCAAGATAAATTTGAGGAGGAGTGTGAAGAATTACCAAAAATTGGCAAATCTAGCTTGATAAAAAACCATGTAGAATAGTGTAAATTGTGTACACAAGTGGGTCCCACACATGTGAGGCCATGATGCCACATGGGAAACCCATCCTAATGTAGGTTAGGTCAAGTCAAGAGAGTTGGTCATGTCTATTTGGTGGTCATCCCTACTTTATAGGACCTACACCTAAGTTTAAGGTGAAAATTTGACCAACTAGCTACCTACCAAGCATAACTCTAGGAAATAGACTAGGGTTTTATTTTAGGTCAAGGAGAGTGAGTTAACTTCCTTATTACATGCTGGAAATCCACCTAACTTCAAGAAGGAGGTCGAATTTGCTATGTATTCCCTCTCTCCATAGTGAGAAGATTGAAAATTTTTGGAGCTCATTGGCAATCTCAAGCTAGTTCACTATGTACATTGAGTTTTTGTGATCCAAATGAAACCAAATCAATTTCTACTTGTTTCTCAGGTTGAAGGCCATACTACAGCCTGTAGTACACACGTGTGGGCTCGGATTTCAATGTTTATCAATGCTTTTGATTGTTAATGCTTGTTGTTTGTCAAATTGCCAATCTAGATCAACTTTTTTGTGTCTAGTTTTTTGATAGATTGTTAAGAAAGCATCCAATCACTCTTGTGGATCTTTTGTAGATCCATTTATGGTCCTAAAGTACAGTACTTTCACATGGTATCAGAGCCAAGTACAAGAGCATAAGCCATTGATCTAATGCAATTCCATTTTTAGCAAGTTTCGATGCTAAAAACTAGTAGTGAGAGGGCAAGCTAGAATCATGATTTTGGTGAGGAGATTTGATCGCAACTTGGTAGGGGTCCAAATCCGTACTGTCCACATGTGTGGGCACCTCTGAACCTGCATTTAATCCTTGGGCATGATGGTCAACCTCTTGGCATGGATAGCTGCAACAACAGTATCAGGAAAAAATTTCACTTGAAAATCCTCATATGTTTTGTGCAGTGCCTCAATTACCATTATCGTCCATCTCACATCGGCAAATAGATTTTTTATAACCTGCTTGATGGATCTTTGTATGTGAGCTTTCAGAATCAGAATATTATTTGTCTTCTGTAGCTTTCAAATATCCTTGAGCCTGTAAAAATTACAGCAAATAAGGATCCTAAAACACTTGAAATGATGAGGGAAACAATAGATTATGATTTCATAAGATTAGCACAAGTTGAACCATCAAAATCCATCAAAAATCTATGCTTGAACCTCACTAAATGGCCCAAATCCTTGAAGAAGGCTTCACACATGTGAAAGTACGGCCTCCCACAGTCTGAGTACTGTACACCAGACCTACATTCAATCCTATAATCATTAGTAATCACAAGTACTCAAACAATTATGAACATAGAGAGCAATTGCACCATTATGAGAGAAAAAACATGAAATTGCTTGATTGATTTTGGTGAGATATCATCACCTATATATACATGATCCATCACGGTTTTGGGAAGGTATGAGTAGCCCTAAACCTATCCCTAATGCTAATTTTGGTGGATCTTTCATCCCTACCAAGTTAGGGTTGGAATCTTGGAGATCCCTCAACAATGCAAAAATTACCAAAAATAGCTCCTATTTTTTCTCCCTTGTATCTAAGCATAATTTGGACTCATTCCAAAGGTTCTAACATTTAGGTCTACTCGAGAACATCCTTATGAATGGAATCCTATGCTATTTGGGCACGTGTGACAAGCCACATCATGACCATCTAACTATTTACAAGTCATATGACCAAAACTAGTCAAGCTATAATTGTGAATTTTTAACACTCCTCCTCACTATCTAGCTTGGTTCATCATTGCTTTACTAATCACTCCAAGTGATGATCTGAACTTCATAAAAGGTGTCTTTTGAAGTGGTTTAGTAAGTAGATTAGCTACACATTCATTGCTTGGAACATGCTCCAAAGCAATCTCCTTGGCTTGCACCATTTCTCTCACAAAGTGATGGCATATCTCAATGTGCTTAGATCTTGCATGGAATATTGGGTTAGATGCAAGGTGTTGGGCTGATATATTGTCATTGTAGATTATTGGTGCCTCCTCTGAATCCATGATCTTTAGCTCCACCAATAATCTCTTGATCCAAAGTACCTAATTTGTAGTGGTTGTCAAAGCTTTGTACTCGGCCTCGGTTGAAGATAGAGATATAGTTTCTTGCTTTTTTGAAAGCCATGAAACCACACCTTCTCCTATGAAAGTTGAATAGGCACTTGTTGATTTCCTATCCCTCTTGTCCCCTGAAAAATATGAATCACTAATGCATGAAGGTTAATCACATCTCCTCTATATAGAATCCCAAAATCCAATGTACCCGAGATGTATCTTAGAATCCTCTTAGCCCTTTTTCCAATGGATATTCAATG